>PVJH01008296.1:0-86317 GCA_004026705.1 Nesogale talazaci
GAAAAAAGGAGCAAGACCAAGCAGAATCTTGTCAAGGTCTCGGTTCTCTTTAGGTTTAAGGTTATGTTACAGTTAAGGTAGTTTTTAGGAATCTCTATTGAGTGTTGACTTGAGAGAGACAACTCTGTGTTGAAACACGTGAAATTCTGTGACAACTTTCATCAGACTTCACTATACAATTTTCATGAAAATTCTGAGAATACCTGTCAACAAAAGTATTCAACTCCCTTTTGTAAATTTCTCAGCAAGCCCTGACTTTTCCTGGTAGTGACTCTTCATAAAACTATCACAGTTTTCCTTATATTCATGAATCTCCAGATATGAAGGAGAAAGTAAGAGCCATGAAAGCCCTGGAGGATTAGTTTGGATTAAGGTTAGGCTTAGAGTTTGCTTTAGGTTTAAGGTCATGTTTAATTTAAGGTAGCATTCAGGAAGCTCCATTGAACAGAGGGTTGTTCAATCAAGAGAGAGAATTCTGTGGTGAAGCACGTGAACTTCTATGACAACTTTCATCACAACTGTCTATACAATTTTCCTGATAATTCAAATAATTTATGTTGTTGAAAATATCCATCTCCCTTTTGAAGTTTGCCTTGTAACCCCTTAATTTCCCCAATAGTGATTGAGTATAAATGTTCCTCTGTTTTCCTTATACCTGTGAATTTTTACAACGGAAGGAGAAACTAAGAGCTATCAAAGCTTAGGCTTAGGTTTCAGGTTAGCTATAGATTGTGGTTATGTTATGGGGAGAGTTGGGTCTCTGCATCCACCATTAACCAGAGACTTTTTAAACACAGACAACTCTGTGGCGAATCATGTGACAATTCCATCAAAACTAACTATGCAATTTTCATAAAAGCTCAAATATTACCTGTCGGTGAAAACATTCAACTTCCTCTTGAAATTTGTCTTTTAAGCCCTGAATTTCCCCCAAAGTGAGTCAGCATAAACCTTTCACTGTTGTCCTTATTCTTGTGACTCTCCAGAACTGAAGGAGAAACTAAGCGTTAGCTTTAGGCTCAGTGTTATGTAACAGTTAGGGTTAGGGTGAGGCTTAACGTTCCGGAAGCCCCATTGAACACAGCCTTTTTTAACACAGACGAACAACTCTGGTGAAACACGTGAACTTCTATGAAAACTTTCATCAAAACTCACTACACAATTTTCATGAAAATTCAAAGAATACCTCCTGGTGAAAATATCCAACTCCCTCTTGAAGTTTGCCCTGTAAGACTTGAATTTACCTGATATTGAATCAGCATAACCATTTTGTTGTTTTCCTTATACTCGTGAATCTCCAGAAATGAAGAGAATCTAAGAGATATGAAAGCCCTGGAAGGTTAGGCTTAGGGTTAGGATTAGCTTTATGTTTAGAGTTATGTAATGGTTAATATCTTAAACATCTAAATGTCTATTTCCCACCCAGAATTTAAAAATCTCTAGGTAATTTTTAACCAATATCACTTGATGTTTGACACATAGGTTTCATTTGTATTTGTCTAGTTTTCACCATAATTTCTTTACAAAGTGGACCAGCATAGCTTAGCTAAGACAAATTAAATCATAATATAAATTATCTGTACACTACTATCAGCTAAATTTACAACTTTGCATATTCTTAGTATAACCCAAGCTTTAAACACAGAAAGGACAAGGATAAACCCGGTAGAATATAGAAGAAATTTATCTAGACAATTTATAAGGTTGATTTTCAAGAAGTCTGAGGCACAAAAGAGAGCTCTTGTAAAAACTACAGTAAATACAGTGAAACAGAGCATTAAAATAAAGAAAAATCAGGGAAGAGCTCATTGTAAAAATACATTCCTCACTGATCCATAGTACCTCTTGGACAGCACAGGAGACACATGGCAGGAATTTAGCCCACCCTGACCCCAGGACACCAAGGCAAGACCACGGGGGCGTGCAACACAGCAGCAAGGGGAACAGAGAAATGAAGTCTCCAGGAAACACCAAAAATAAACTGAGGGGCCAGAGCATGGTACGCTATCAGACTGGACTGGAAAATACTCATAAAGAACAACAAATAGACCTTGAACTATTTATAGGCTTTTCTTTTCTTTTTGCCCTTGCCTTGTTGTTGTTGTTGTTCTTGTTGTTGTAGCTCTTGTTTTATTTTCGATTGTTGCTTTATTGTTCTTGGTTTTGTGTTTGTGCATATCATTGTCACCGCGTTTCTATCTGGATGGGATAGGTTGGATATGCAAGCAAGAAGAAAGAACAATGTGAACACAGCTTGCGGGACATGGCAGAGGGACAAATGAAGTGGGTGTAAAAAAACCCAGAGTCAAGAGAATGAGAAGTGACCAAAAATTAATGGCAAGGAGGGTGTATGAGGTCTGGAAGTGCTTGACTGAGTGCAATGTAACCTAGAGGAATCCCTGAAGTTCAAACAAAGGCTGAACATGATAGTGAGACAAGAGGCAAGAAAAAGGAATAAATGAAAGAACTAGGACACAAAGGTCATTTATAGAGATGTAAATACAGGCATGCACATATATTTATATATGACAATGGAGAAATTGATCTAAGTACATTTACTTATAGAGTTTACTATTAAAGACACAGATGGGCACTGAGCCTCTATTCAAGTAGTCAACACAACACAAGAAATACTCTAATCCCTCAACACAAGAACACTTTGTTCTAATAATATGGCACTCTGAGATACCTTCCTGACATGATTACTGAAGACAAAGTGGATATATAAACTAATGGAGTGAAGAAAGCTGATGGTGCCCAGCTATCAAAAGGTATAGCATCTGGGATCTTAATAGTTTGAAGATAAACAAGTGGCCATTCAGCTGAGAAACAGCAAAGCCCCCATGGAAGAAGCACATTATCCTGTGTGATCATGAGATGTTAATGAGATCAGGTATGAGACATCAAAGATACAGGGTGAAAAAATCATAATGTGAATGAGGGAGGGAGTGCAGAGTAGAGGCCCAAAGCCAATCTGTAAGAAATTGGACATCCTCTTAAAGAAAGTTTGTCAGGAAAAGATGGGCCAGTAAGGGTGTAGTGTAGCACCAATGAAACATACATATTTCCTCTGCTTCTTTAATGCTTCCTCCCCTTACTATCATGACTCTAATTCTACCTTACAAATCTGGCTAAACCAAAGATGAACATGGGCAGAGATAAGAGCTGGAAACCCAAGAGATATAGGACAGATAAACCCCGTGGGACCAATATTGGGAGTAGCCATACCAGGAGGTAAAAGGAATGTCGGGGGTGGGGGGAGGAGTAACCAATCACAATGACCTACTTATAACCCCTTCCGTGGGAAATGGTCAACAAACAAGGAGATGAGGGGAGACATCAAACAGTGTAAATCATGAAAAAATACTAATTTATAAATGATCAAAGGTTCATGAGAGAGAGAGGGGAGAGAGGGAGGGTAAAAATGAGGTGCAGATACCAAAGCCTCAAGGAGAAAGAAGATGTCTTGAAAACAATGATGGGATCATATATATAAATGTGCTTGAGACAATGGATGTATGTATGTATGGATTGTGATAAGAGTTGTGTAAATCTCCAATAAAATGATTTTTAAAAATACAGCTCTTTTAAAAGATCATTTTATTGAGAACTTGTACAACTCTTATAAGAATACAGTTCTACAGGACTAAGCCCCAGCAGCATAAGTGGTTGAGTGTGGGACTGCAGCGCGCGGGCTTGGCGGTTCAAATCCAGTGGCAGGTTTAAGGAGCGGCACTGGGTAGCGCCCACCACCACCAGAGGCAGTGATGCCCCCGCCCAAAAAACAAAACAAAAACCAAAAATACAGTTCTCATAACTTTAAGCTTTTGTCCTTGGACTAATAGAGGAAAAACACTCATTAAAATTAAAGAACAGTCTGAGCCCTGGTGCCGGAGTGGCTGTGCGCGGGACTCGGCCCACTGGGATGGAGGTTCAATTCCAGCTCACAGGAACAAAAGCTGGACCTCCTACTCCCACCACCAGAGAGCAGTGATGCCACAAAAAAAAAAAATGAAAGAACAAATAGAATTTTCTTTAGTCTAGTAGTTATCCTAATTTTAAAGAAATGTAAACTGCAGAGGAAACTAGCAAAGAATTTGTTTTTAAAGAATGAGAATTAAATCAACATCACATTGCAAGTCTGGATGCAGAGTTTGCTGATCTCCTTTAATAAATATAGTTATTTTGCATTGTCAATGAAGATACTGTTAAAATATAGCTCTATATTTTTAAATCAAAGGATAAAACATACCTCAAGTGTCCAGATTTTAATTTTGAAAAATAAAACATACTATGAAAGCATTTTAAGCCATAAGTAGCTTTAATTAATGAGAACAAAAATGGTTTTCTGCTTACACTACATGCACACAGAAATCCACACTTGTTTTAAGGAAACTTTAAGCAGTGGTGTAAAACTAAACATTTCAAATATTCATTTAATTCCATTATCGGTGTTGGCCTTTCACCCAAAGAGAAATATTCTTCCGCTTTCTTCAGTTTTTCTACTCTCTAACAACTGTGATTTAGCCTTGTTTACCCCATCACATGTGACAAATAACTCTTTGAAGGATGTCACACAATACTTCTTAAAATATTAAGACAAACATTTAAGAGTATGCTTTTCCACCTCATTATCCAGCCATAATGATAGAGATGGACTATTAGATTTAGTTTCTTTTTTGTCGAAAAGTATATCTCAGTAAGGGAGAAAAAAGTAGCACATCTCCTTTTATATCTCACGAGACAATTTTATGTTAAAAGTGATTGTATAAAAAGCAAAGTTGAATAGATGACAGTGATTCTGAGAACCTTTTATTATAGAGGCTTTCAAAATACGGATGTTTCTGATAAAATATTTGGCAAAATAGCAATTTTTTTCCTAAGAGAGTCACTTAAACATTAATTCACATAAACAGCCTGAGTTCTTTTTTCCAGTTTAAAATAAACTGGCTGTTTACAATTGGCTTAACATTCCTCAGACTTCATGTCTAAATTTTAGGCAAATATCATACTTCTTTGTCATCAGATTAGACAGACTTGGAAATTAAGCGGTTCAAATCAGGAAATAAAAGAATACTGTGATAGCTGAGATGGTCATAAATAAAGGAAATAGCTTTTAATAATGAATGCTACATACAGCATTCTATTTGGGGACATTATGGCTTAAAATACTTTTCATGAAACATGTTTATTGTCTTGTTCAGAACAGTAATGAATAGCATGCATTTCGACTAGTAAATTTAGCACCTTTGACCAAGATATCAACTACATAAAAATTGTGCTTCATGCACTGCACTGATATTTTTAAAGATGTAGATTTTAACATGTTATTTCTATTTTGAACTTCGGCAGGAAACAAAATGAGAAGATCCAGAAAATGACCCCTGGCACCTTTTGTGTGACCATGATCTTCATCATTTTTTGTGACCACCAGGTGAAGAAGTCTTTCTGTTCCTCTCAGGAGAAGATGATGTAGTGGAATAAGATATTTTTGAGCTGAGACTTGCTGGTGTAAGTGGTTGTGTGTGGGACTGCAGCCTATGGGCTTGGCAGTTCAAATCCAGTAGCGGCTCTCAGGAGCAGTGCTAGGTAGCTCGACGACCACCAGAAGGCAGTGATGCCCACTAAAAAAGGGTATTTTTTGTTCCCCCACACAGCTTCCTGAATAAGATATTTTTTGAGAAGAAGAGTCCTTGTGGGACTTGAAAGTGGATCTTGATTTCAACCCATGAGATTGCAAAAATTCTTGGAACCTGGAACAAGATCTCGGCTGTAAACTGGAAGAAATTCTTAAATGGGACCTCTACCTAGACTTTGAACTTGAGGGGAGAATGGGGATGATGAAGATCATGAATATACAGGTTGAGACTTTGAGCAACTTTATCTACTGGACATCTTTTTATTACTATATTTTACTTCACTAGAATCAAGATTATATTTTGAGAGATCAGCATCATCTTAATCCATATCTAATTTATATTTGGAAAGACTTCCATCCTACTCCTCTTCTTCTCTCTCAAATTCTTTATCTTCAACTTCCTTTAGCATAGATGCAGGACAAATTGCAGGTTTTGTTGTTATTGTTTTTGCATCCAAACTCATATATTAACCACCAAGTTATTCTCTTTCTTTAAATTCACAATTTCTCTTTCACTTAAACAACTTTCATAGCCTTTTTTTTTTGTAATTTAGAAAACTTTGGAGTATTGCACATAATACTTTCTGATATTCTGGCTCATTTCCCATTACTGCAAGTTTTACACTGCAAGTGATTAGTACTAAATAGGCTGTGGCTTTTTCCTCTGCAAGTGTTTTTCCTTTTTCAGTGTCCCCAGCTTTCACCATCTTAGCTTCTTTTGTTTTCTCACATCCACATTACTTGGTCATTTTAGCAAAATATACATTTATACATTTTTTTGGTCAGGACAAATCTCATTCCCATCACTGACTCAGAAATCCTTGGCAAACTTTTGGAGATTTGGGCTGCCAACACCACAGTCACCCACAGTTGTATCTTCAAGTGTCAATGGAAGAGGACCTTCTACTTAGGAGACTCACATAAATTTTCTCTTTACACATTACTTTGGACTCATCTTCAATTCTTCTCTTTTGGCAATCTACTTAGGTAGAGAACGGGTTCCCACTCACGGTGCCCATGCCTTCCTCAACCCAAATCACACACAAAGAAAAGTGCTGGGCAGAATTTGACTAGTATGACTTTTTCCCACTAGGTTGGCATCAGGTAACTCACTCTGACTTAATGCACCCAGTAACATCACCTGAGAATATTCTCTCTGGTCACAGTGAATTTTTTGAAAAAGCAGTTTTGCTCAAACCCCAGTTTTTATGATGGCCACTTTAAGAGGACAGCATGTTGCTGTGATATTTTGATTTCTGCTCAAAAAAAATGCCACAGAAACTGTTGTGATATTGAACACAGCTTACAAGGACAGCGCTATTAGAAAAATTCAAGTGTAGGAGTGGTTTTCTCATTTCAGAAAAGGTGAACTGTCAATTGATGATGTAAGTGGACATCCTCTAACTTCCCAAACAGAAAAAAAAAAAAAGGAATTTGTTCCACTAGGTCAGAATTTTAATCAAACTTTCTATTTAGAGATTCTGAGAAGATTACATAATTATGTGTGACAAAAAGTCCTGATCTGTGGTAGACAGGGGACTGGTTTTGCCCTATAGCAATGTACCTGCTCACACAGCAATTTCAGCGTGCCAAGGTTCTTTTTGGCAAAGATAGCATGCCTCCTTATCCCACACACCTTACTCCCCTGGTAGTGCTATTTGTTCCCCAAAATACAAGGGGAGATTAAAGGACAGTGATTTGTTGACATAGACGAGGTAAAAATAAAAAAGAGAGAGAGAGATGCTGTCAGCCAACCCAAAAGATGAGTCTGGAAGATGTTTCCAAGAATGGAATCACATATTTGACAAATATGTTAAGAATGAGAGAGAGCACTTTGAAGGTGACTAGACTTTTGTAAAAAAAAAAAAAAAATTAAACAACATTTTTGGTGGTATCCCTTCATATGCTTGACTATTTTCTGTTATCCCATGGGCCTCGATTTCTTTCTATTTTAATGTTCAAACATTTATTTTCTGCTTAGATATTTTATATTAATTGTATTCTACTGTTTTTGCCCCCAAAGTTCAAATTTTTAAGGGTTTATCAATTATTTAGGTGCTTTATGTAGAGCACTAATATTCTTTTTGCATTCCATTTCAAAATGGTCAAATTTTCTCTGGTTATAGTACAACATGCATGATGCTTGCATCCAAAGTATGATAAATAGGATAAAAGGCAGTGAAATATCAACCTTTTAAAAAATCTCATTTAGGTTAGTTATCTGATATTTCCCACTTTTGCGTTACTTTTTATATGTTAGAAAAACAATGGTCAATTATTTTTAAGTCTTTGTTGGTTATTACATCTCCTTTTCATAAACCAAAATATGTGTTATTATGAGTACTTAAGAGAGAAATATATACAAATATATAACTGAATTTTCCCCAAGTGCTCAGTTTGGGTCATGCTATTTTATTATTTGAAATTGTCACTGTAGTGGAAATTGTTCTCTGTTCTACTCTGTAAGAAACGTTAAGAAGAGGGCAAAAGTGAGGGAGAAGGAGGAGCAAGAGAAATTGGTTGCAATGATTCCATATAATTGTCACCCTATCCCAACCTCCATCATCATGGGGACAAACTGTTGGTGAAGGGAGAAAACTGGCAGTATGGAGTATGAAAACAAAAATGATAAGTTATCAAGGGTTCACAAGGGCATGCAGGTGGGGGAGGGGGAGAGAGAGAGAGAGGGTTAAAAGAGGAGTTGATACCAAATGCTCAAGTAGAAAAAACTTTTTGGAAATCATGATGGCAACATGTGAACAAATGTGCATGGTACAATTGATGCATAGATTGTTATAAGAGCTGTAAGATCCACAAAAGAGATTCCTTTTAAACATCATTTACATGTTTACTCATAGATTATCTATAATCCTTAATTTAAAAAGGCATTTGTTAAATTTTGGGGAGAATTTGCAAAGTCCTTAAGGTTTTTTTTTCCTTCTTCCTGCATTTTTTTCCTACTATGCGATATGCTGAGTTATAGTCCTTTATGTACTGAAATATCCATGTGTTTTAATCTATTGCTATCATTCCCATGTGCTCTCTTAATATTGCAAGAACAGAATAAAAAGCAGTTGTCTATAAAGATATGTTTGAAACCAGGAAGTATAATCTGATCAAAGAAACTTTTATAAGTCTTGCCAAAGTTGTCATAAAGTTAGATCTGTGCTGTTGAGTCAGGTCTTCGGAGTCCATGAGCACCGTTGAAGTTGGTTGGTTTTCCCTCACCTCTCTGTATGCTGGGCCTATTCCCACAAATACTGAGTATAGTGTTTAGAGAGAAAAGATTAAAACGTGAATAATTATATACCATGGTCAAGTACTGGTGGTGCAGTGGTGTGCTTGCTGTGGGCTGTGGTGTGCATAGTCAGCAGCAACCAGTGAGAAAGACTGGATTTTCTCCTCCCTTATACAGTCTCAGAGAACCCTAGTCACAGGTCACTGTGAGTTAACATCAACTCATTCACAGTGAGTTTAGCTTAGCTTATTATGAAGTTAATGCAGTATGAAAAACAACATCGATCTTGAAATAGTTATAATTTACATTTTATCTTCATTGTTGTTGCTATTAGATGCTGTCCAGACATTTCTAACTCACAGGAATAATAGAAAGCAAACAACAAAATACTGCCTAGTCCTGCACCATCCTCACAATTTTTACATTTGAGTCCAATTTTGCAGTCACTGTCAAGTAATCTTGTGGCTGAGTTTCCTATTTTTAAATACTCCTCCACATAATCAATTATTTTATCTTCAAAGTAGCACATCCAAGTCAAAGTAGCACATCCAAATGAGAGGTATGTTTTCTTCAAAAATCCAAGGAAATCTGCTAGGCATAGTACCAATTCGTGTGGGGGGGGGGGGGGGGGGGGGTGAATATGAGGGGTTGGGAGAAGAAGAAGCCAGGTATAATAATTTATCCTTCATTTAATAGGACTACCTTGATTTGTCCCATATTACTAGACCCCTAAAAATCCCAACTACGTGTACAACCCCCCTCTCCCCAGAAGAATTCACTTCCAAGGACTGCACTGAAGTCACAGCTTGCAGAGAAGGGTGCATCTGATCAGAGAACACAGGAGCAAATGAAGGGGGAAGGAGACAAGAATGGAACACATCCTGGCCCACAAGCTCAAATGACAATATATCTAAGCAGAGCAGCCAATGCACAGAGAGGATCATAGGGTTGGACCCACCAAGAGACAGGATGTCCCTCATAGCCCATAGCTCTTTGGGGGACAACACTGAAGACATAGTGTGGGAATTGTGCCTGAACTGACCCTACTCCCATGGGGTGAAATGCTAACAAGGCAGTGAAATGCACAGGAAATACTAAAATTGACTTTGGAACCCAGGTGTGACATTCCATCAGACTCAACCAGAAAGCACTCCTAAAGGTCAACAGATAGAATAGGATCTATTTAGAGTCTTTTATTGTGTGTGTCTTTGGTTTGTTGTTGTTTTGGGTTTTTTTTCTTTCTTTAAAAATTTTGCTGTCTCTTTTTTTGTGTACTTATTACTTTCTCTTAAGGTCTATCTAGATAAGATAGGTGGGATAAACAATTCAAGGGAGAAAACAATGTTAACAATGGGTCCAGGGAGACAAGGGAGAGGAGCAGACTAGGGAAAGGAAGTGGGTGTTAACAAACCCAGGGACAAGGAAACAATGAGATTTAAAATGGATGGCAGGGTAGGATGCCTGGTAGGGCTTGATCAAGGCCAATGCAGTCAAGAGGAGTCTTTGAAATCTAAATAAAGGCTGAATATGTTAGTGGAACACAAGGAAAGTAAAAGAAAAAAAAGGAGAGAACTAGGAGGCAAGGGGCACTTATAGAGTTTGAATAGAGGCACATACATATGTAAATATATTTTTATATAATGATAGGGAAATAGATCTGTGTATATATATTTATTTATATGTTAAGTCTTAAGGTAGTGTGGAATGTAGACAGGATTTTTCCACAATTATATACTCCAAAATATTACGCAAGCTATTTACCAGCATTTAGTGTGAAAGTTAAGCTAGCTATTCTCCCTGAAGCTCCTGGTTATCTGAGGCCTTTGTATCACTCACAATAGAGCTGACTCCCCTGCTGTTCTGGCCCACCTGCACCCCCACCCCCCTACTCCAGTTGGCTACCATGGGTAGCACTGGATTTGGTCTGGCCCCTGCAATACTCTCTGGGCCTCCTGCCAGGAATTTTTGTATATAGCGGCTTTTTCCTGATGCCCTGTTTGCATTTTTTAATTAAGCTTATCTCAGTGAACTCATGCTGCACCTAACATGGGAAGTGAGGTATGCCTGACCAGAGCACAAGAGAATAAATGAAGGGGCAGGAAGAGAGAATGGATTGCATCCTAGCCCACTGAGCCTTCAGGACGATATTCCCACTCAGAACAGCCAATGCACATGGAAGAATATATGGCTGTCCCCACTATGAAATATGGCTATTCTTGCTAACACAAGGCCCTTTGGGGTCAACAATGGAACAAAAAGGTCAGGATTATACCTTGTCTGACCCAACCACACCATGGCAAAACACTAACAGTGTGCAAAAGAGCAAGCAGTTCCAGATGGAGTGCCAAGGATATACTTTGGGTCATGGTATGGCACCCCATCCAACTCAACCAAGGGGAAACTCCTGGAGGTCAACAAACAGACATTGAACTATTTACAGATATATATGTTTGTGTGTGTGTGTGTGTGTATATATATATATATATATGGTTTTTTGGTTATCATTGTTTTATTTTCTTTGGTTGCTATATCTTAGGATTTTTTTTTGTACATGTTTTGATCTCTGCAGGTCTATCTAGATAAGATAGACTGGATGAACCATATGGAGGCAAAAATGACAGAACTTATTGTTCCTGGGGGGACAAGGCAGATGGGGAGGAGGGGGAAAGAAGGTGGTATTGACCAACCCAGGGATAAGGGAATAAGTGATTCAAAATCAGTGACAAGGTGGGTGTGAGAGGTCTGATAGGAATTGATCAAGAGTATTGTAGCAGAGAGAAAATAATAAAACCTAAATGGAAGCTGAGCATGATGGTGGGATAAGAGGAAAGTAAGAGGAATTAGAGGAAAAAACTGGGGGATAAAAGGCATTTAGAGAGGTCTAAATACAGACATATACATAGATGAATATATGTATATGACAATGGGGAACTAGATCAATGTACATATACTTATAGGGTTAGTATTAGGACAGCATATGGGCATTGGACCTCCACTCAAGTACTTGCTTAGTGCAAGAACATTTTGTTCTATTAAATTGGCATTCCATGAAGCTCACCTTCCTGCCATGATCACTGAAGAGAAATGTGTGTCTAAGCAAAGGTGCTGAAGAAAGCTTATGGTGCCTGGCTATCAAAAGATGTAGCATCTGGGGTCTTAAAGACTTAAAAGTAAACAAGCAGCCATCTAGCTCAGAAGCAACAAAGCCCTCATGGAAGAAGAACACCAGCTTGTGGAACCATGAGGTGTCAAAGGGATCAGTTACAGGCTTCAAGAACTAAAAATCACAACATTGTGTGCTCACCTTCCTGATATGATCACTGACAAAAAATGTGTGAGCAAATGTGATAAAGAAAGTTGATGGTCCCAGGCTATGAAAAGATACAGCATCTGGGGTCTTAAAGCACATCAGCTTGTGTGACCATGAGGTGTCAAAGGGATCAGATATCAGCCATCAATGAACTAAAAATTATATCATATAGTTGAGGGAAGAGTACAGTTTGGATCCTGAAGCCCATCAATAGGTGAAGCGACATCCCCTCATAGAGGGCTTGCAGGCAGGAAATGAGCCAGTCAAGGTAAAGTGTAGTAACAACGAAACATGCAAC
This sequence comes from Nesogale talazaci, assembly GCA_004026705.1. Lineage (NCBI taxonomy): Eukaryota > Metazoa > Chordata > Mammalia > Afrosoricida > Tenrecidae > Nesogale > Nesogale talazaci. The sequence goes on from PVJH01008296.1 coordinate 12,485, forward strand.
TTTCCTCTAGCTCTCAAATGCTTCCTCCTACCCACTATCATGATCCCAATTCTAAAAGCTGATGATCCCAATTCTACCAGACAAATCCAGCTAGACCAGCAGATGTACACTGGAGTTGAAAACATGGGGAATTTAGGATAGATGATCCTAGAACTAGTGGTAGAAGTGGTCATACTGGGAGGGTGGAGGGATGGTGTAATAGAAAGGGGGAACCAATTTCAGAGATCTACATATAACCTCCTCTCTGGGGTACAGACAACAGAGAAGTGAGTGAAGGGACACTTTGGACAGAGTATGATATGAAAAAGTAACAGTGTGTAAATTATTAAAGGTACAAGGGGGAGGAGGAGGGAAGGGAAATATGGGGAGCTGGTACTGGGGGCCTAAGTAGAGGGAGGATGTTTCAGGAGTGATGGTGGCAACAAGTGTGTAAACGTGGTCTGCATACAGTCGATGTATGTATGGATCGTGATGGGAGTTGTATGAGACCCCAATAAATTGATTTATAAAAAAAAATTTTTAAAGGAGGAGGAAAGAAGAATTTATCACAAGGGCTCAAGTAGAAAATATTTGGAAATGAATATGGCAACATGTGTACAAATATGCTTGATACAAAATATGTGTGAAATGCTATAAGAGCTGTAAGAGCATCCAATAAAATCATTGAAAACAAAACAAAGTACAATATAAAACACATAAAAGACATAAGATTACTTTGTAAAAGAAATCTGTTATCTTCATGTTGAGAAGTAATGCAGAAAAGTCCTTCTGAGATAATGACAATGAGGAGAGCTCTGTCATTATCTTCCACAAGGGTAAAATGATAAGCTGAAGAGCCCTAGTACTGAGAAATTTTTATAGTGCTTATTTATTTTATTCTTTCTTTAAAAGGCATTAATTTAGCTGTATTTTATATGTATATACTAATATTCACCTTATATAATAAAAGATGAAAATCATACCATTTAAGTTTACATTTTATTCACTGTAATAGTCTCACTTGTTCTTTCCTCATGTAGAACTTCCTTGGAATATTTTTATGGTTGTTAATTCTATTATTCTTGTAGATAGTTTTAGAGCATGGATGACAATTTAATTGCTTGTAATGTTATAAGGAAGACAAAAAAGTATTCCACTTGTCATGCTAATGTTCATTTAGATTTATTAGCTACTCTCAAAAATTAAAAGTTTTTTCTAATATACTACTGTTTCATGTGGCAGTTTATTTTAAGCTGAGAAAACTACACATAGATTAATAACTGATATTTACTGGCATAATTACTAAATGAATATTACAAGACACATGCTATAGAAGAATTTCCGGTAGCAATTACATTATGTGTCTATTTAACTGATTAAATTTGTTCCATCATGTTAAATTTGGCTAGTTAATAGATCATAATGAAAAGTTTACCAGCTTCTTTTAGCAATATGTTGATTCTGCTCTTGACTCTTCGAGAGGCAGTAGTCATCACCAATGACTTATTTGAAAATAAATAGAAGATTTGAATGATGGTGTATATCACAAAAATTCTGTTTATCTAGGTCAAGCACTTTCATTTATATTTGATATAAAATTGTTACCTATTCCTCCCTAGCATTTCCAATCAATTCTTTCACAGTATTCCCATTTTACACTATATTGTGAGAAAAAGGTGGTAGTCTGTTTTTTCTTATATTCTATATTTAATCTCTGAAAATTATTCTTTTGCTTTTTGTTACTAGACATTGTGCAAGTACGTTTTCACTAGTTAGAAGAGTTTTATTTCACCCTCTTATTGCTATATTTTTCCATATAATACACCTTTCAAAATATAATTATGAACTCTATAAAATGAGCTAAACTAAAGGATGTAATTAACTTTTTTAAATGATAGAATAAATTCCAATTTTCAATCCTTATTTAACTCCCCAAGTATGCTATCTAATCTCAAATTCTATTCCCTTAAATGTCAAAATATATCCCATTTTAAATTTATCTTGGCTCTTCCAAAGCTTGTCACAATCATATTCCATAGATCCTACATAAAACCTCAGAAGTAAAGTTAGATATAACCAACTGGAAACTTTTGTAGTAATTTTCCTCTATCATTGAATAGTTAACATTTATTCCTCCTTTAGGGTTTTTGATTTAAAATATTCTTTTGTTGCATAATTTTGTGACTTATACTAATTATTCAAGGATCAACACAATATATCTTCCTCTATATCAGATTTGTTTATTATCTTGGTTTTTTCATAATATTTTTTGACCAGCTTTACCTTTGAATTTATTTTCAAATAGAAAACATTTCTTCTTCTCTAGAAATATGAAACTTTCTACATTGTAAAGTGCTAAATTCCTGCTAGGTCGGACAATTTATAGTATATTCCAGCCATTCAATAATCTTTAAGGACTATGGGAACACAGCTAAAATGAATAACATAACAACATTGAATAATGAGACAAAGGTAAAATGTGCAATCTTTTCTACAATATCTGTTAAGATTGTAGTATTTTTACTTAAAATGAGAAAGCAAATTCTAACATCCTTAGTGGGCCACCTTTTTTTATAGTGCCATCCCTTTAACTTTAGACTCACTAATTCACTCTCACCAAGTTTATTCTGACTCATGAAATTGTTTGGGACAGAGAAGAACTGCCCTTGTGCCTTTATTGAACTATAAATCTTTATGGTGGTAGAAAATCTCATTTTTCTCCCACAGAGTGACTGGCTCTTTCAAACTGCTGACCTTGCAATTAGCACTTCAATGCATAAACCAGTACAAGCCAGTGCCCCTTCAAGTGAAAGTAGGGCCTGTGAGTATAACAGCACAATCTCATGATTAGCTTATGATAAATAACAAAGATGAATTGATTTTTACTTGCAAATAAGAATGTTAACTCTGATTATTACTTATCCAAAATTATTCAGGGTGATTTATTCAGGTAAATTTTGGAAAAGACTCAAAGCCTCAGTGGAATTCCCTTGTTGACATTAGAGAAGGCCATTTCATATTGCCAAAAAAATATATGTGATATAAAATAACATGCACTCTGTATAATTTCATAGACTACATTCTACAACTGCATGGAGCTGGATTTTGCCAATATACAGCAAATCTTGAGTAAGGCATAAGCCTTCAATGAGATCGCCATCCATTAAATAACAATTATTATTAAATAATAATTTCCTTGAATGAGCTTCCATCTAGATTGAATCAGAAACCCATCCATAAAAACCATTAAAATAAATGTATGTTTTGTTGTTTTCTTTTTTCTTCTAGTCAACTGTGAGTTTAATCCCTGAAGACATTTAGGTGTGGACAAGAAGTTTAGATACCTATGTGCCCTGTTTGCTCTATTAGATACAACACATACAAAAGTGTAGGTAAAAATGTTGTCTGCCAAAATTATGTATGTATATATGGTCATGAGTACAGTCTTTTGTTAGTCTGAGTTTTTTAGAGATGCAAAATATTTGATGTTTATATGTGAGGATATAGAAAGAAATTCGTACAAGGGAATGGATCATACATTTACAGAAGCAGATAAATCAAGTCATGTTTATGTTGGAGGTTTCATTGTCAGTTGAACCTTCTAAGTTGTGTAGCTGCAGAGAAGGACACACCAGGAAACAGGAAACAGAATGAGGAACACCGTGAGCTGATGGATAGACAGTAAAATCAATGCAAGTTTGGCAGGCTGCTTATAACTCCAGATATTGGGAGCCAATAAGGTAGGAGGCTAACAGACAAGATGTAGGATTCAGATCTAACAAAAGTTGTAGTTTCCCACTGAGTCTGCTTTTAAAGAAGCAGGCCACACCCTAAGGACTCTTTCTTCCAAGTGCATCAAGACATTGACATAATCAAGGAGGTTCCACTCCACACCTGTGGACTGTTCACAGAGTGGAGTACATTATGAGAGATTCCATCGTGGAATGGATGACACTGAATCTTTTATATTCTGGGGAATTAGTGCTAAACCGCTGCGAACCCTAGGAGCCCTGGTGACACAGTGGCCACTCGATGGGCTGCTAACCACGAGCTTAGCAGTTAGAGAAAGATGACTTTTTCAACTCCTGTAAAGAATCGCAGCCGCTGGGTATCTGGGAGTGCGGTAGACTAGAGGGTTCATGCAATGTCCTGCATGACAGCCAGCAAGCTTCTGCCTGCCCCTTATTACAGGTAGCAGCACTGTACCCTTCTTCTTCACTCACTGCTCACCCTCTCTGTCTCCCAGCGCTGCATCAGCACAAGTCAGTTAGGTCAGTACTGCCAGCCCCTGCTGGCACCCTGTCTGTAGGGTCATTAGTAGAAAGGTTCACAACATTCAGAACCTCTGATCTGTGAGTAAGGACCCCCTCGTTGTGTGACATGTGGGTCATACCAGGGACAGCTAACCTCAAGATGAATGGTTTGGCGGAGTGGATCCCCATCCCAGCTATGTGGACTGGTCTCCCAAGAAGAACGGACTACGGAGGACAGCACGCAAGCTACCACTCTGGGAGAGGGGCATGTCTGTTCAGAACACACAGGAGCAAACTAAAAGAGAAGAGAGAGAGTGGAATATGGTATCCTGACCCACCAAACCCCGAGGATGATATTCCTGCTCAGAGCACCCAACGCACAGAGAAGACATGGTGGTTCCTTCCTGACCCATAACGCTATGGGGGACAACACTGGAGACACTCTGGCAGTCATGTGTTTATGCTAATTTTGTGATTTAAATGTAGGGGTGGAGTCTAGCCTGTTAATCTGGAGATAGCCATTGAGTAGCCAATGAGGCCTCTAGGCGGGCATGGCTTTCACCTGAAACGTTTGGGAAATCTCGTGATATTTCCCTCGTGAAGATGAGAAGCTATCTTCCCCAGTTGTTGGGAGTTAGTTTGAGAGACGATTAATCATGGACAAGACGAGATGGCAGCGTCCGAGAAGCTGGAGGAACCAGCGAAGAGACCACACAGCTTTGCCCTGATGGAGCCAGACCGCTGAAGCTGGGGCGACCAGGTGGAGACCTCTACCAGCAATGAGTTGCTTCTGCTGTTGATGGACCCTGAGCCCTGGAAGGGAGGAGCCATGGGGAGACCCCTGTTTGTGCCGGAACTCTGTACCCACTGACCTGTGACTTCATGAGTCAGAAGGAGACTTTATGGACTGATTTCGGGCATATGGGTTAATATCAGACTTGTGACTTTGAGCTGGACTAGGCTGGTATGTTTTTTCCATGTCCCGTTCCTTTTGTATATAAACCCTTTCCTTATATTGAAAAAAAAAAAAAAAAAAAGAATCGCAGGCCTTGGAAACCATGGAGGCATTTCAGGCCTGCTCTGCAGGGCTGCCGTGAGTTGAAAGCAACTGGAAAGCAGTGACTGTTGGACTGCGGATCCTAAAGGAGTCCTGGCAGTGCATGAGGGACGCACGGGGCTGCGAAGCCCAGGGCCAGCCATTCCATGTGAGAAAGATGAGGATTTTTGTTCCCATAAAGAGCGACAGTGTCTGAGACCTGAAGGAGCAAGTCTATTCTACCTATTGGGTTACTTTGATTCAGAATTGACAGGATCGCAATGGAGACTAGAAACTAGGTCCAGTAAAACTGACAAAGATCTTCTTACCACAAGTGTCGCTTTTAATGTTGCTTTAAATTTCTGTCTTAATACTCAGTAATATAAAACTCAGACAACTAGGATAAAGAGAAAGAATGCATTTTTACTTAGTTAAAATCTAAAAGAACTTATCTGAGACAATAAGGCTGAATTCATATCATGAATTCTTATCCCCTTTGGTATTTTAGAATAATATACCACTGTGAATATTCAATTCAAAATGTAGAAATCCATATTTCTTGAAAAAGATTTCATTGATGTGGAGCAATTTATATATATATATATATATACATATATATAAAACAATTTTAAATTAAGGTCACTGAATTATAAAGCACTGCTCCTGCAACTTGATATTTATTTAACCTAATTCAATTAGCTCATTTTTTCTGGAAAATGAGAACCAAGGATATTAAAACCAACTAATTTCCTTCATAGTTTTCATAATTTTTATGTTTTTCAGTTTTATAATTTGTAGAGCAGATATCACCTATAGCCTTAGAAAGCTTGAACAATCACTTAAATAAAGTTTTTCAAGCTTGCAATTTTACAACCCAACTTCAGCAGCTACTTCATGAATATTTTATAGTGCATCTTTCCTACCATGTATAACCCAGATATAGAGACCATTGTACTTTTATTTCTTCTATACAAAATATGCAACCACCAATTTGAGAAAAGTTTTGATTTTTCTCTTTGCTAAAACAATATTTTTCTGCCCCATAGAAATGTGGGTAAAATGGTACTAATTTTTTTGTGGGGATGTCTTTCAGGATCTCAAGTTTTTGTGCTTGAACATTTTAAATAAAACTATTTCACTTTTTATAAAATTTGAATATATTGATACCATATAATTGTAAATGTCTGAACAAAAACCGCCTATAAGAATTATCCACAAACTTCTTTCTTCTTTGTAGCAAGCTGAACCCCTTAAGCCCAAAAATTCTGCAAATGCCAAACTTGAATTTGTACATTCAACTGCATTAAATACAGTACCATTTAGTTGACTTCTATATATCACATGCAAGTGACATATCTGATAGCCATCAATAAGATAAAATCATGTCATTATTAAGATCCAAAAATTCTGCATTCTGAGTTAATATCCTATATACTGAGCAAATAATCAGAGAAGCTGGAGTTTATTAAGAATATTTCATTTTCAAGACTGGAGGAAGATTATTCATTACAGAAACAAACCCAGTGAAATCCATATATGTGGAAGAGAGAACTTTATATCAAGAAGCTTTGTATATCAGGAAAATATCCCAGCTCAGGCAATCACAGTTTCATGAACTCAATACTAGTCAGCAAGCTCCTTTTCAGACTCACTCAGGCACATGCAGTGATGACGAATGCAGGAACATCACAAGTCAGTGGATGCAAAGTCTTATGGATCCAATGGCAGTGGTTCTAGCAGGTCCCAGAGCGGCTTGCCCACAGGGAGGTGAAGGGAGAGAGAAAGGGAAGCCAGTTTCCAGAAAGTCATTTTTCTTGGCTACCCTGCCAAAGGAAGTCATCACCTGATTGACAAGCTAAATTTCTCTTCTTACAGGTGCCATGTTGACACACACCCGCGCACGTGCGTGCACACACACGCACACACACAATTATGGAAGACTTCTTATTGAACTGCAACATGCAGAAGGCACAACCTTGTTTGCTGGAAGTTAGGAGGACTTGAGGCTCTTGCTGATAAAAATCAAAGACTTCAGTCTTTAGATTGCAACTGAATGTAAAGAAAAGAAAAGTCTTTATAACTGGACCAGTGGGTGACATTTTCATAAATGGAGGGAGAAAAAATAAAGTAGTCAAGGATTACATACAGGTTGGATCCATTATCAATGTTCAAAGAAGCAGCAGTCATAAAATAAAATGTAGCACTGCATTGAGTAAATCTGCTGCACATTCCTTCTTAAAAGTGTTATAAAGCAAGGGAGTGACTTTGAGGGCTAAAATATGCCTGAATATGCCTTGGCATTTTCAATCATCTCATATGAAGAATAATCTTGGACATTGAATAAAGAAGTCTGAAGATGACTAGATGAAATGAAATTGTGATGGTGGCAATGGATATTGAAAGTACCATGGACTTCCAAAAGAACAAACAAATCTGTCTCAGAAGAAATTCAGTCAGAGTGCTCCTTAGAGGCAAGGATAGGGAGAGTTGGTCTCAAATTCTTTAGACAAGTTGTTAGGAGAGACAAGTCCCTGGAGAAGAACATCATACTTGGTAACGTAGAGGGATAGTGAAAAAGAGGAAGACTTTTGTGGGTGTGTGAGTGTGTGTGTGTGTGTGTATGTGTGTGGCATCACTGTTCTGGGGGGAGTAGGAAGCTCAGCTTTGCTCCTGGAGAGCTGCTGTTGGATTTGAATTGTCAACCCTGTGGACTGCAATCCAACAGACAACCACTACACACCACCAGGACTCAGCACAAGAGGAAGGTTTGATTGAAACACTGACTTCATTAACAGGTTGATGTAAAAAGAACTGTGAGAATGGCATAGGACAGACGAACAACAACAATAACAGAGATGCTACACCATCGGTCTTTTTCTCATCGCTGCTTTTTTATTGTTTGCTTTCATGATCCCATTCCTTTCTGTGCTCTTTATTCCCCACTCTGCAGCTATTAGACCTTCTCTATAATTGGGGGGTTTTTTGTACAGAAGAATCCTCTGCAAGGGACTGTCGGCTATCAATACACATTTTTGTTAGGTAATTTTGAGTCAATTTTCACTCTTGTTACACTGAAGACAGAATAAGCCTGACTTCATAGGCTTTATTCTTTATAGGAGCAGATCTCTAGGTCTTTTTTCCCCTAAAACGGGTTTGTTGAATTGAACTTGTGAATATTCGATTAGTCATTTAGCACCTAATCATTGCTCAATCAAAGCTGTTTTGTCACTGTGTAAGCGTGAATAAATAGTTGGTTATATGATAGTTTTCTCCTGATTATGTCTCATTATTTGAGGTTAGCCCCCTAACTTCCAAGAAAATGAATTTTTCATTTGAAAATGAATTAGGAAATAGAGATACCATCTGAAGTAGGAAGTCAGGGGTAAACATGACTGCAAAATAGACATCCTGGTGACCTAGACCCGTCTCAGTCAGAATCTAACAGACCTGGCCCATGCAATGGGAAATCAGAGGTGCGGCCTGAACTCTGGCTCCTTCAGAACCAGGTGTATCAGAGAGTCTAGGCAGTTCTCCTTATCACAGTTTGGTGAATCATTGCGATTAGGACAATGTTTTCTGAACTACCCCTGTGTGGCAGTTATGTGCTTGTGTAAATTTCATGATTGAGTTGTAGGGTTGTTGTCTTTCATGTTGAAAGATAAGATAGTTTCCTCAGAGCACTGGGTTGATGTAAATGGGCAATATAGAAATTAGGTACCTAAAATGGGGAAATAAAGGCACGAGGTGGTTGGCTTATAAACTCTCATAGGTGGGGGAATATATATTCATAGGCTTATAGAATCAAGGTGCAGGTATTTTGTAACTGCAATTGTAAGACAAAGGATATGTTTTGTTTTGTTCACTTATAGAATGTTATTTTTAAATGATAGCAACACATGTTGAATTTTTAGTTTTATCCTGTTAGGTATAGATATGAATTTATTGTTTATTTGAAGGTTACATATTGTTACAGAGTTACATTAAAGTATTAAATTAATAAGGGGTGGTCTGTGGTGGTTATGTGCTTGTGTTAATTTCATGACTGAGATGTAGGGGTGAAGTCTACTTTGTTAATCTGGAGATAGCCATTGAGTTGCCAATGAGGCCTTTGTGTGGACATGGCTTTCTCCTGAGACTTCTGGGAAATCTCACGATATTTCCCTCATGGATGTGAGAAGATATCTCCCTGGTTGTTGGGAGTTAGTCTCAGAGACGATGAATCACAAACAAGACAAGATGGCAGTGTCTGAGGAGCAGGAGGAGAAGCCACATGGCTTTGCTCTGATGGAGCCAGACCTCTGAAGCTGGAGAGACCACATGGGGACCCCTGCCAGTTATGAGTTATTTCTGCCACCACTGGATGCTGTTGATGGACCCTGAGTCCTGGAAGTGAGGAGCCATGGGGAGACCCCTGCCATTTCCAGGATTCTGCACTCACTGACCTGTGACTTTGGGAGTAGGAAGGAGACATTTTAGACTGGTATCAGGCATATGGGCTAATATCAGACTTATGATTTTGAACTGGACTGGCTGGGGATGTTTTCTCTATGTTCCATTCCTCTTGTATATAGACCTTTTCCTTATATCCATATGCAGTTCTCTGTATTTGTTTCTCTGTCTACCTGGACTAACACACTGTGATTAGAACTGCCCTCTTCCACCAACAGACTTCCATCACTACTGCATAGTTTCACCCTGGGAACTCTGTGTAGAGGGCACATAGTACGGTATTAGTCCCTTGAATTAAGCAAACAGATCCAGAGAGACTCATATGTGTATAAGACAGAAATTTTTGTACAAGAAAAGTTGAACATTGAGAAAACATACCAGCCCAGTCCAGATCAACTCCACATGGCTTCTCCGGTTCAGAGGTCTGGTTCAATCAGCCTCTCTCCATGTTTTCTCCCCAGGGAATGAGCTGAGAGAATGTCTCCACCTCCAACGAGGAAAAAAGGAATTTCCAGAATTGTCAGAAGAAGGCCAGACCGACATAGAGTCCTCATTGACTATTGTCTAATTGACAGTCTAGTCTTCACCCCTTCACTCTGAATCTTCAAATTGAAAACAGATTATATAACTACCACACATGGCATGGAGTAGAATCTGATACCACTCCACTATTTATCATGTGTTACTCTGTGGTATTACATAACCTGGCTACAGCTTGAGACTATTAAGCATGGGTCCTCAAACTTTTTTTAATAGGGGGCCAGTTCACTGTCTCTCAGACTGTTGGAGGGCCAGACTATAGTTAAAAAAAAGACAGTGAGCAAATTCACTGTGGGCCTGGGATGAATCAGCTGCTAAGCAGGACAGGCATTGGTAGCAAAAATACCCAGCAGCCAGATAAATCTTCTCCCTGTGCTGCATGTGCCTCATGGGCCATAGTTTGTGGACACCTGCTATTAAGAGTAAAGAGGTGGAGTTTAGCCTAGAAAACCCACTTATCAGGGCTGAGCCCCAGTGGTGTAGTGGTTGTGCACGGAACTGCAGCCCACTGGGATGGACGTTCAATTCCAGCATCACAGGAGCAAAGGCTGGGCCTCCTACTTCTGCCACCAGAGGGCAATGATGCCCAAAAAAACAAAACAAAACAAACAAACAAACAAACAAAAAACCTTAATTATCAACTTCATATATAGAAGGAAGAACCTCAGGATTAGCTAATAACTTTTCACAAAGAAAAACAAAGTAGGTTTTCTTGCACTACTTGATCTTGAAAACATAGTCATAGTTATCAGCAAAGGCTGGTATTGGTATAATGATAGGTGCAAACACCAAGGGAACAGGACAGAAAACTCAGAAATAAAAGTGTCTGCCTACAGAAACTGATCTTTGTTAAAGGCCAGATAAGCTTTAAATGTGAAAGAGATACTTTCTTCCATAATTGGTGCTTGATAACTGGACATCCATCCACAGAAGAATGAAACAGACCCATACCTCACCTCATGCATCCAAAATAACAACAACAACAACAAAAAACCCTCAAGGTGGATTAGAGATCTAAATGAAAAACCCAAAACTATCATAATCATTAATGATAAAATTGGGACAAATCTAAGGGCCTTAGGGTAAGACAGAGGCTATTGGATATAACAAGGAAGATACAAAATGAATGATAAAATAGAGGAATGGAGTGTAATAAAATAGAACTCTTCTGTGCATAAAAGATTTCATAAAAGAGCATAATGAGAACCCACAGAATGGGAAAAGACTTAATAGATGAAAAGTAATTACTAAAATATTCAGAATACTGAAAACCAACAAGAAAAAAAAATAGCCTTCCTTTAAAATGGGCAAAGGGCCTGAATAGATCATTATAAAGAATGACACCCAAATGACTAAGAAGCCCATGATGGAATGCTCTCATTCACTAGACATCTAGTAAATGTAAATCAAGACATCTACCATCCAACACCAACAACTGTAGTCCAATTAAAAATTGAACAGCAACATAAAACCGAGAACAACATATTCTGTAGGAATGGAGAGATTGGAATTTTTAAACACTGTTGATGGGCTTGTAAATATGTACAACCACTGTGGAATCTGATATGGCAATTCCGTAAAATATCATAAGATTCTCACATAGTTCAGAAAAAGAAGAATGTTCTTCGAGGTTTATTGCAGCACAATTCACAATAACAAGAAGTTGAAAGAGAGAAAATCTCCATCAGAAAATATTGGATAAAAAACAATATATGCATACAGTGGGATACTACCCATCCCTAAAATATAGCGATGAAACACTTCATGACACAAGCAGATCTGGAAACTATTATGCTCAGTCTTTTAGGCAATCCAGTCTACTCACGTCGTCATCTAGGCAGCTCGATACAGAGCCTCACTGATCACTATGATCCATGCATTAACCCCTGTATGTATATATCTTGAAGGCTAATTTGACAAAGGATTCTTCATGCCAGCTGGGATCTAATTTTTGAGAAGGAGGGTGGGGAGGATAACCTTGTAGTTGCTGACATGCAAATGTATAACAAAGTCCACCTGGACTGGAGGCCATTTCTACTAGTGATGAAGTAAGCAGAAGGGAAAAGGAGAATAGAAATCTTGGAGAAGAAAAAGGCATGTTTTTTGGATGAAAGATGGGGGGAAGGATGAGTTCCTAGTGGGGCAAAAAAAATGACTTTCGCAATAATTTTAAAGACTTTAACTGGGGGAGGATTCCTGGTACTATGTTCTTAGTAAGCCACGTCGGGCTGAGTTCTGTACACCTGCTGGGACCCAGGTTAAGTGCCATAGAACACTGAGACACTGAACCCTGAATCTTCAAAACACACAGCACTTTCCAAAGGCCATATCAGAGGGATGTGATGTGGAAATTTCATGGGGTGAATGAGGTTCTATCTCAAACATATCTCTAACTTAGAACTTAACCCTAAAATTATAGTGTGTGAAGAAGCAAAAGACAGCGATACCTAATGGAACAGTTTGGTAGACCAACTAACATTTACTTACTAAGCCAATGCTGTATTGGCTACTTTAAGATATGCATTATTCTTACAGACTGTGTCTGATATTGTCAATGAATATAACTTTTGTCTTACCACCAACTCCAATATTTTGTATAAATAGCATCTACTCACAGAATGACCTATTTTGTAAAAGTGAATAATGAATGTAAATGCACACATTTATTTACTCTCTCTCAACATTGTTTAATAATTGCAGCCATGGACTATTCTATGACACTATATATAGAAGGTCATTATGCTCCACAAAGAGGATCGATAAGATTCTCTTCCATAAATTAACAAGGTTGACCAAAAGATGGATTAAAAAAAAGACAGATTTATTTCAGAATGGATTTGGAACTCACACCTAACCCTAGCTCCAATATAAGAGCAATTAGTTCTTATGACATAGACCTGCTCCATATTAACCCCTGTTAAAGAAGCACAGAATATATGGGTGCTATTGCAAACCATGGTGAAGATATTAGCTGGTGCCTGGCTATCAGAAAGAATAGTGTCTGGGGTGTCTCTAAGGTTTGTTTTCAAAAAAGCAGTCATCTAAGTGAAACATCAACTAAGGTTGCATGGAAGAAAGACACCAATATTCATTATCAAAAGATTGTAAATTATATAATCCAAATCAAACTGGGTGAATAAATGGTATCAGAACTTAAATGGTGAGTTCTGGTATAGAGAAGGCTAATGATGACAAGGGAAGCACAAAATACGTTAGCAGAATTTAAACAGGAAGTAAGCCTCAGGTGATTTCTCTGCAACAATAGGTAAGGTTTAGACACAGAGTGTTGAGGTGATCACTATAGTAAATTAAAATGATAAATCTGACTTGAATGGTTTAAACCTTGTCACTTTATCTCCCTTCTGATATACTTTGTGTTTGATTGCTTTTAAATATTTTCTGTACTTTTTCCATAGTTGTCTTGTCTCTTGCAGTCTGTCATTTTTGGTAGATTTCTTGACTCTGTTTTGCATTTTCTGAATATGAAACACAGAATAGCTGAATCTATAGAAAAAAACAAGTAGAATAAGTGTTCCAGGGGATACTGCAGGGGAAGTTGGGGGAGGGAAAGCTACCTGCAATCAAGGAGCTCAAGAAGGAGAAGATGTTTTGAAATTGTGGGAGTGCTTTTGCAGTGATGAAAACACACACACACACACACACACACAACACACATAAGCACCAAAAACGATAAAGAGAAAAAAGATTTGTAAGAAAAAAGTTCTGAAGGGAAAAGTAACTTCTCCATCTGTGTTAGTCTGGGTAGGCTAGAGAAACAAATTCATAAGTGTACAAATGTATATAATGGAGAGTTTTATATACAAGAGCAATTGAACATTGAGAAAAGCATTCCAGCCAATTCCAGATCAAGTCTATAAATCTGGTACTAGTCCATATGTCTGACATCAATCTCTAAAGTCCTCTTCAGACTCATGAAACACATGCAATGACACTGAATGCAGGACTATCACAAGCCAATAGGCAGAGTATCTTTGGATCCAGTGGTGTTATAAGCATCTCAGCACTAGCAGGAGCCTCCACGTAACTTCTCTAGGACAAGGTCTCTGGCCACATCAGGTTAAGTCTATGTGGCTTCTTCTCAGGAATGTCTCGCTGAGAGCCAGTCTTGTCAGTTGAGCCTCTTAGGCAGTGAGTGTTGTCAGTCGAAAGTTTTCAATGAAGTAAACCAAGAAATACAGTGTGTCCAGTCTCCTAGAAGGAATTGCCACATTTCCCAGAATTCTCAGAGAAGGGCTTGTCTGCACAGAGGTCTCATTGACTAGATCCAGATTGACATAAATTCTAGCCCTGCACTCTCAATCCTCAAATTCACACCAGATTTGGTGACTGCCATGCCATCTTATTTTATAAATAATATTGCTTTATCCTTGTCTTAATATTTAAATAACTTCTGTGAACTGGAAAATTCAAAAGATTTTGTGACAGTATATTCAACAAATAAATCTTATAGACCCCAACAAAACAAAACAAAACAAAACAAAACTCACTGCCATCAGTAATTTCTGCCTCATAATGACCTTACTGGACAGAGTAGGACTGCCTCTGTGAGTTTCGGAGACTCTGAATATTTTAAAACCTTTTTTTTCTTCTGCAGAACAACTGGGTATGTCAACATACTGACATATCAGTTAGTACAATTTATATTCCGATAGGCTATCAAGCTCCTTTAGATAGACTAGACTACTTAAAACAAAATAACAAAGAAACTTTGTCAGATTCCATCAAGTGGAAGTCAATGATTAGTGACCTTGTGTGACAGTGAATGTGATTTTTTTCAATTAATTTATTGGGGGCTCTTCCAGCTCTTATAACATTCAATACATCATTCGTATCAAGCATATTTGTACACATATTACCATATTCGTTTTGAAATATTTTCCACTTGAGCCTTTGGTATAAGCTCCTCCTTCTCCCTCCCTCCCTTTTTTTTAATGAATCATTTTATTGTGGGCTCATACGACTCCCATCACAATCCATACATATACCAATTGTATGCAGGTCACATTTACACACTTATTGCCATCATCACTCTCAAAACATCCTCCCTTCATCAAGGCCCCTGGTATCAGCTCCCCATATTTCCCTTGAAACCTTAGTAATTTACAAATTGTTATTTTTTTCATACTGTACACTGTACAATGTGTCCCAACTCTCACTTCCCTGTTGTCCATGTCCCAGAGAGGAAGCTATGTGTAGACCCCTGAAGTTGGTTCTCCTTTTCTATTTCACCATCCCTCCACCCTCCTGGTATTACCACTCCTATTACTAGTATTGAGGGATCATCTATCCTAAATTCCCCATGTTTCCAACTTCACTGTACATCTTCTGGTCTAGCTGGATTTATGTGGTAGAATTGGGGTCATGATAGTGGGTGGGAGACAGCATTTGGGAACTAGAGGAAGGTTGCATATTTCATTGCTACTACCCTGTATCTTAACAGGCTCATCTCCTCCTTGTAACCACTCTGCAAGAGGATGTTGCTTCACCTATTGATGGGCTTTGGGTCCCCAATCTGTACCCAATCTGTACTATGAAATACCACCTAACACCCTCAAAGACAGCCCAATTCAAAAAGTCACAAAGAAACAAATGCTGGAGAGGCTGTGGGAAAATAGGGTCGCTTATGCACTGCTGGTGGACCTGCAGGTATGTATAGCCACTATGGAGATCAATTTGGAGATACCTAAAACAGATGGAAATTGAGCTACCATATATAACCCAGAAATTCCCCTGCTGGGAGTATACCCAGAAGAGACAAGCAACAATCCACGACCAGAGATCTGTGACCCAATGTTCATCGCAGCACAGTTCACAATTGCAAGGAGTTGGAAGCAGTCCATATTCCCATCAACTGATGAATGGATTAAAAAGCTGTGGTACATATATACAATGGAGTACTATGCATCGCTGACAAGCAGTGATGAACGCATGAATCACATCACCGCCTGGGAAGAACTGGAGGAAATTATGCTAAATGAAGTTAGCTAAGCACAAAAGGACATGTACAATATGAATCTTCTGAGGTAAGCATAATAATAATTTTAAAATTGGAAAGGGGCATTGGGAAAGAGCATGTGGTTTTGTTAGCTGTAAGCATCATGGAAGCAGACCACCAGGCCTCTCTTCTGCAGAACCACTGAATGAATCCAAACTACCAAGTACAAACAATGTGGGCCACCCTGATTCCTGAGTGGACAATAAACTCTATAGATATATTTTAATACCTTGAAGAATTTATTTTAAGATTAAAGCATACCCAAATTAGGGATAGGTTTATAATCAGTGTTTGGTGCTACAGAACATTTTCTTTACCTAATGTGGGGGATTTAGCATCCATTAGAGCTAAAGGTTCTTCTATGATCTGTCCATTTAGTGATATTTAAAATACAATTGACTCCTATGTAGAAGTTCACCAGAGCTTACACCACAAACCCAGCTTTTCCTATTTGGAATAATTAAACAAAGACAATGATGATTATAAGAAGAAGAAATTTTTCTTTTGATTTATCTTATTTTTATTTTCTTTAGGAGAAAATATTTTTACTCAATGCATCTCACAAAATTATTTATACAAAAAGAATTGTATTAAAGTTATTTTGAGACACAATATCCATCATTTTAATCACTCGTACTTTTATAAAAATAACAATTCTATAGATTTGTCTGTTTTTTATAGAAAGTTACAAAGGTAAAATTCAAGCTCATGTTCTGTGATAAAGTTATATATAAACAACAAGACGGATGACTACCGGTCACTACACAAGCACCCCAAGCTCTGTCAGAAAGTAAAGAACCTCAAATGTACAACCTTCAAAGCACCGACAGCTTTGATGGGGTTGCTAGTACAGTTATGGAATAAGAAGGATAATTAAAACATTTTGCTTATCTATACAAAATAGGAACTGAAGGCTCTTTCTTCTTTTTTTTTTGGGGGGGGGGTGGGTGGTGTTGTTATAGTCACTATATTCTTAGCTTAACCTGTAGCCAAGACTTTGTGCCCTAAGCAAGTTTAACCTGTAGCCAAGACCTTGTGCCCTATCCTGGCCCCTTTCCCCCCTCTCAGAAAGGTTCCCAATTTTAATGCAAAGTTGGTTATATTAATTTTAAGAAATGAGATTTCCTCCCAGAAGTAGAAAATCCTATTAACCACAGAATGAGTCACCCCTATCCCTGATTCCAGCCACCTCAAAGTATGAAGTCCTTCCCCACCTTTCTTCACAAACAGGCTAACTCTCGCTTGGGTGTAACTATGCCTACTGGGAAAATACACCTTATTAATGGGAGCAGTGGTTATGGTTTCCTGGTCCTGGCCCCACTAATGCATTATTCCCCAGTCTTCAAGACAACTTGAAAGAAAGATAGAGAGAGAAAGTGGGGTGGGTGTGAAGAGAGTAAGAATGTGACACCTCTACCCTGGGCCTCCAAAAGACAAGCAATTAGTTAGTCACAAGGAATAAAAAACACCTTGATCTTCTGTCTTCTGAGTTACAGCTAGTTAGAAACTAGCGGGAGAGGGGGGAACATGGGCACAGGCTGACCATCTGGGGGGCTGGACGGCTGCAATCTAGTCCACTAAATTTTTATGAGGGAAGGTTCCTATGGCAGCGTAGCGAATACACGTGCAGATGAGGGCTTCTGTCCCTGCGGAGGGCTCATGTTGGCGGAGGGGCGATTGTCTTCACAGTGCCCCCAATCTTGATGCCAGCGCAGGCGTTGTCTGCCCCCACTCCACAAAAATACGGGTCCCAAGAAAGCCATCGGAAGGCTCCCAAAAGGGTGCCCATCTTTGAGGGTGTACTCCTGCTCCATTCCAAACCCGGGCGCTGGCTGGTCACCATGTCCATTATCTCTTTACAGGTATGCCTTAAGTCAGTCTCTGCAGGCTTGCGGTTGTACTTAAAGACTTCGTAGAACACCAGCTCATTGGGGTCCCTGCGGGAGCGGTCCTGGACCATGGCAACAGGGACGAGATACATGTCACTGTTGGAGCCTTCAGACTGGAAAGTGCTGGAGCCATCAAATTTCCACGTGGACAACTCTTCATACCCTTGGGCTCTTAGGGTTTTGCAGCGTAGCCCTTCTCAGTACCACGGATCCAGAGATAGTGGCTTGAACCTGGATCGCCCTGAGACAGAGCTCGATACCTTTATTGGAGTGGCAGTTCGTGGAGGTGGCCGTGGTGGACAGTGCTCGGGGCTGCAAGCCGGCTGGTTGGAGGGCAGGCTGCGAGAGCGAGATGAGGAGTGGAGAGGAGGCGAGGTGTATGGCTGTGAGTTCGACTCCCATTCTCAGCTCTGTCGAGGGATTTGTTTCTTAAGAAAACAAAATATAACTAACATTGTAATTATCAACATGCATATTTGTAGATACTTAAGATCAATGATGATAAAAAATGAATTTTTTGACACTTGAAAGATCATAAATGAGATTGAGAGTGAGATATATATGTTTATTAGCAAAGGGTCTTCTAGGTAAAATGAGATACATAAAAATAAATGTAAATTAGTTCATATAAAAATATTAAATGAATGAAAAAAATCATTAATTATAATATAGAGTGAATCACAAACAATTTAAACTGGACCTTACAGAAAATTATACAAAAGTCATACATGTGAAGTTAAGAAAACACAAAGGGTCTTAACTAAAACCTACATGAAAATATTTAAATAATTGGACTTCCAGAAAAAAAATAGCAGAGGGGGGAAAAAAAACAGAAAACAAATCCTTGAAGAGAAAATGATTGAGATTTTTTAAATTTAGGCAAAACATAAAGGCAATTCAATACATGTCTTTAACTCTTATTTTACAAATATCATGCACATTTTAATATGCTATGGTACCAGTATTGTGACTAGAATTGGAAAACTGAAGCGAATTTCAGAAATGTTGCTGTTGCTTTTGCCACACTCTTTAAAAGATGTGTGGAAGCAGAGTGAGAGAGCTGGTACGTGCATTTCCAGTACTTCAGTGAAATAGTTACATAGTGGATATGCATGCAAGTGAATGGTATTTCCTCCCAGTTTTAAGAAGTTTATTTTCATCTAAATAAGAAAGAAGCATGATGTTTTGTCAATCACTGATATATTTAATCTACAATTTTCCATATCTGTTTTTAGATAAATATCTCTAATCTCTAATAATTCATATCTATTTTTAGTTTCTAGAAGTTAATATTTTAAAAAACAAAAAAGTTACTACCATAATAAAATGCTCCAATTTAATCTATATAAGTGTTTCAAATTCTTCTGAGTCACGACAACCATTGACTGAATTCTTAGTCACTGGATAGCAAACAGATGACTTTAATCACACAGGTGACATAATTTGAACTACTTAAAAATATATATTATTAATTGAGATTTAGTACATATAACATAATTTCCATGAGTCAGGAAATATTCTTGGGTGTCTGTGTGGGTTCCAATCATTGATATGCCTTTTATGAAAAATTAGACATAGGATAATTAAGCAAAAATATGCAATTATATTTTTTGTCAGAATCACAGCTAAAAACCTTATGCCTACAATTTTATTCCATTTCATATATTCATAATCATTGAAGTATAACATATTCTATATCAACTAAAATCTCTTCCTGAATCTAATCCTGGAAAATCTGTCCAGGACAGTTTTCACCTCATAAATTTAAATTTTGTGCGTTTTTTCAAATTAAAATTTTATTTAAAAATTAAGTTTTGGGCTGAGCCCTGGTGATGTAAGTGATTGAATGCAGGACTGTGGCCCTTGGACTTGGCGGTTCAAATCCAGCGGTGGCTCTCAGGATCATCACTGGGTAGTGCTCATGACCACCAGAGGCAGTGATGTCCACAAAACACACATACACACAAACAAAAAATTGAGTTTTATTGAGCTATGGTTCACATATTATACAATTCAACAATATGGAAAAATTGTGCTCCAACGACCACAATCAATTTCTGAGCATTTCCCTTTACTGTACTCATTATTATTAGGTTCCTATTTCCCCTGACGCCTCCCTGATGTACCCCTAAAATGTCATTAATCCTATTACTGTCTCTTGTTTTTCCTATACTTTATTTGATGTACAGAAAATCATAAAACTAAACTAAACTAGAAACTCATGAACAGAAAAAAAGTAAAACATAGAAAAACAATAACAGGGAAAGTTAAGAATATATAAAAACTAGAACAAATTTAAAATTGGTCAGAATGAAGATCAAATGATAAGGTGCTAAATTTTAACAACTTTTCAATGTGCTATCTCTGGTAGCAAATTTATCCACATCCCTAGTCTAGGGTCATAGGAGATTCCCTGGAGGCTTAAACCCAAGTGGGGTCTCTTCTAATTTGGGATTTTACTCTAATGCATAACCTTCTGCAAACGGAATGCTCAGAATTTAAACTCTAATACTACTCTCTCTTCCTGGATTTCACTATTTTTTTACAGTCCTGGAATCAAACAGATTAGTGTGCTTCCTCGGTGAGAATTTAGTTTACCCCATCCTTGAATGTCTGTTTTATAACAATGCTTTAAAAACTTAGATGCTGATAGCCAGGCTATACCTGATTGTTTTTCACCACACTTTTCTGTATCATCTCTGTCTTCAAAGATCTCTTTATGGAGAAAATGATCTTGTAGGGTAACTTCAGAACAATTAATTTCACTTGGATTAGTGCGATCTCATGTACATATTTCCTTGGCTCACCTTGTTGTTGAAAGGTGACATTGAGTTGGTTCTTAGTCATCGTGACCTTATACACAACTGTATGCACATCATGCAAATTGTAACTTTACTTGAACCTATGGCTATAGGTACTGTAACACTCAACCCTTGAGGGTCTTTTTCTTTTTCTGTGCCCTCCACTTTACCAAGCATGATGTTCTTCTTCAGGGACTCCTCATATATATTCAAACTCCTGATGAGTATTTAAATATGTGAGGTAAAGTTTCCCCAAGATGGCTCCAAAGAGTCCACTAGTGATATTTAGTACAAGAGAAACTTGTCTGTCTTTTTGGAATTCCATGGCATTTTCAACATTCTTTGCCAGTACCACAATTCAAGCATATAGTTATTTCTACTATCTTCCTTTTTCAACATACAATTTTCACATACTTACAAGGCAACTTATAATGACTTGGGTCAGGCTTACCTTAATTCTCAAGTAGTATCCTTGTGTTCAATATTCTAAAGAGTGTTCCTGGTGATGGTCATTTTGAATTAGAAAATCATGGTTTTGTTGGCTGTTGTGTAATCTTGGGTCAATTTCAGGATTAAGAGTGTACGGATGGAGTCTAACCTGTCAATCTGGAGGTAGCCAATGAGACCTCTGTGTGGGAATGGCTTTCTCCTGAGAATTCTGTGAAATCTGGCCATATTTCCCCCTTGGAGGTGAGAGACTGACGACTTAGTCCCTTGTAGACACTCTACTGACAGGACAGAAGGCTGATTCCCTGTGAGACATCCCAGAGGAGAAATCACATGGGTCTCTGATGGAACCAGACCTCTGAAGCTGGAAAAGTCACATAGACACTCTTGCCGGTGTTGAGATGCTTGTGAAACCACAGAAATGTCCCTGCCAGCGCAGAGATGGTTCTATCACCACTGGATACACAAGACTCTGCAGTCATTGGTCTGTGATTGTCCTGGTGCCATTGTATGTGCTTCCTGAGTCTGAAGAGGACTTGTAGATTGGTATCAGATATATGGACTTATGTATCAGACTTATGACCTTGGACTGGACGGGGTTGGAATGTTTTCTTAATGTACAGATGCTCTTGTATATAAACCTCTCTCTTATATACACATGTGTATTTATGAATTTGTTTCTCTAGTCTACCCAGACTAACACAGTTTGCTATGCTGAGAATAGCATAATCAAGAATAATAGCCCTCCTTTCTTTGTCAGAATGGAAATTTCAAGGTCTATCTGGAAATGATTTAGTATAGTCCAGGGGAAGGCAAACTCTTGAAAGTGAAGAGCCAATCTTATCCCTCTTAACAACTTTAAATATGTTTTTCGAAACAAATAAAATCACTGTGATCTGAAATGATAACCTTCAAATGTTTTCAATGTTACTTCAGAGCTGCACGTTCGCACTGGAAGGGGTCTCGAGCCTCAGTTTGCCGACCACTGGGATAGTCAATAAAACACAAGTAAATGTGCTTCTGATATCCTCTGCTTCCAGCCAATATATGTCTGATGTCACCTACTATATGCCTTAGTCATGTTCTCTTTCGAATCTGACCTGAAACTATGGCAGTTCCCTGTCATTGTATCACTGCACTCATTTTTGGAGGAACTTTAGAAAAAAAATTCTCACATGTGATATCAATATTGCTCGATAACTTTAGTATTCTGATGGAACATGGATCACTTCCAATCACTCAGCAAAGTAGCTCTCTTCCAAATTTCCTGACATAGAGAAGGGAATGTTTTTAGAGCTTCATTAGTTTGTTGACACATTTCAACTGGTCAGCAATCAATTCCTGGAGTCTTGTTTTTTCTTGTTTGTATGATGTCCTTGCTTATATGCTACCTCCTGAAATGGTGAAATACCGACTAGTTTTTTCTGGTACAATAACTCCATATATTCTTTCCATCTACTTTAGATGCTACCTGCATCATTCAATATTTTGACTAGAGAATCTTTCCAGATTGCAACTCAAGACTTGAATTTCTTATTGAGTTCTTTCCATTTATGATATGCTGGGAATGTTCTTCCTTTTTTGGTTTTCTAACTCTAGTGCCATGTACATTTTATTGTAATATTTTTCTTTCTTTTTTCAAGCAGTCCTATTAAATGTCCTAGTTAGCTCATTGACTTCACCATTTTTTTCATTTGCCCTAGTTCTTTGATAATTGAATTCAAGTTTCAGAGACTTCTGCCATCCATTTTGATCTTTTCCTTCTGTCTTGTATTTTTTAAGACTGCTTCTTGATTTCTTCTGACAGTGTATCAGGTATTCAGCAATTAGTGTTTAATAAATCAAATCTGAAAATTCAGGTGAGGTAGAGTTAAGATTATGTGTAGATTCTGTAGACATGTTTTAATTTTTTTCAGCTTCAAACAGATGAGCATTTGATAGTCTGTTCCACAAGTAGCCCTTGGCCTGGTTGAAGCTGCTGATATTCAGCTTCTTGCTTGTCCCTTCCCACAGATATAGTCAATTTGATTTCTTTGGATTCCATCTGGAGAAGTCCATGTTGAAAATGGTGTTTACTATGAACAGATCATTGGTCTTGCAAAATTCTTTTATGTAATATTCAGTTTTATTCTGTAACCAAGACCATATTTTCCAATTACTGTTCCTCCCTTATTTTCCCCAACTTATGCATTCTAAGCACCAATATTTATTTTGAACACAATTTCATCAATTTCAGCCTGACAACCTTAGAATTCTTCATTTTCTTCATCACTAGCTTTTGTGGTTGGTGCATATCTTGAATACTTATATTAACGGTATTTCTCAGAGTGACAAATAGCATTATACATCAAGATCTATTTTGAAATCTCCTTTTAAACTATGAATGCAATGTCATTCCTCTTGATTATTTCATTCCAAGCATAGCAAATCATATGGTTTTCTGATTCAAAATGGCCAATACTAGACCATTTTAACTTACTAACATCTATAGTAGTAATCTCTATGTGTTCCATTTCATTTTGGATGACTTTCAATTTTCTCAAATTCATACTTCATACATTCCAACTTTGATTGTTAGATTTTCAGCTTTTTTTTTTCCTAACCTTGTGCTGTGGTTCACTTAACAAATGTCCTTCCCATTTTTATTGAACCCATTTTAAATCAGCCCCATGGGGTATATGGTAATCCTGTTGACAGTACCATCAATATAGCCAATTTTGTATTATTTATTAAACTGTTGAGAAGATGAAAAATATATGTGTAAGACAGATTTTTAGACTAAGATACATGAAATATTGACTTGTACAGATTAACAATTTAAATGAATGAACACTATGCATTCAAACAATGAGCATGAGAAATAGGGCAAACCTTTCAATAACCCTCATTCACAAAGGCAGAATTAGACTAAGACATGTCACTATAAAATCACAAAGCTTATGAAAATACTAAATATATGGTGATCTTGAATTGCTTCTAAGAACCCTCCAAACAAGAAATATGGACCCATGTCCAAAGCTTTTCAAATTTATAACCTTGAAATAATAGTCACTGCTTTCTTCTTAGACTTGGCATTTCAGTCTTAAGTTCAAAGGAGTATTTTAATTCTCCTAAGGTAAAGTCAAGTTTGCTTTGTGGGGTTCACAAATTAGAGTCTTCTGCTGTGGCCTATTTTTTTGTGTATCTTGTGTAACTAGATTTTGTGCACCTTGAAAATACAGAGTCTCAAATTCCAGTTTCCTGAAGCAACTGGTCACCAAAGGCTGGATAGTAAATCTGTCAAAAGTGCACAATTAAGAACATAATCTCAGTTGTATTCTCCCCTTCAGGGTACTATATAAATAATGGTAAACATTTTTCTCAATAAGAAGTTACCTGACCTGTTTTAACAGAAATGAGACAGAACTTCCTTTGAGACAGCCAGGCCATTCCCAAACATTGACTTAAATTTTCATTCACTAAGCATCCATGTAGGGGTTTATGTTGATTTTGGATGACCATAGAACAAATTGATATCACAGGAACTGATTGATCTCCTTCTTCACTCTCTAAGAAAAATTGACCGCAGTTCAGGTGATAATTCCCTGTCAAAGTGGTTTTCAAGATGTACAAACAAGGGGATAAGATAAAGTTCATCAGCATTAGACAGTCACAACACCTCATGATTGGGAGACGAGATTAGAAGTTTACGTGCCTGAGGCAAAAAAAAAAAAAGCCTGTCTTTTCCTTGGTGTCTATTTTATAATAGTGATCTTCATGCAGTATTTATCCTTTGTGATTGAATATCTTTTCTCAGCCTAGTGGTTTCAAGGCCCATCCATGTCATGAGATTCTTCATGATCCATCAATGTTTTTAGTGACACATAGTATTCCACTGTATATGTGTACCACAGTTTCCCTATCCATTCTTACACTCCTCTACTGAGAGGCATTTGGGCTTCTCCTAGCTTCTTGCTATGGTAGCTGTTCTGCAATGAACAGGGGAGATCATATATCTGATACTGCAGTGTCTCTTTTAAATCTTAATTCTTACAAAAATGCTTCCTTCAAAATATGTCATAAATTGAACATTTTGAATTGCGAAATGAATTATAAAAATTTTAATATATATATATATAAAATAGGACTGTAGTTTGAATTCATTGACAATATGTAAACTGATTAGTTATTTAACAAGAAAAAGTGGCTTGGAGACAATATCTGACCTCCTTAAGCTTCACAAAGGAGAAAGACAATCCAAATATGCATTAGCCCAAGTCTGATTATCTCAAGGCAGTGTTCAGATATACCTCAGCTCTCCATCCCTCATATATCCAACTATATGTATTTATATGTCATTTTTATTGGGGACTTATAAAACTCTTTTCACAACCCATCTATCCATCCATTGTGTCAAGTACAATGACCTTTGGTCATCCTGCATTTGGCATCCTTGCATGTGTTTCATGAGTCTGAAGAGGACTTTATAGATTGGTATCAGACATTTGGCTAACATCGAACTTAGGTACTTGAACTGGACTGGGTTGGGATGCTTTCTTAATGTACATTTACCCTTTATATAAAACTCTTCTACACATATGAGTATCTATGGATCTGTTTTTCTAGTCTACCCAGAATAACACATAATATACTTGAATTAATTAGTGCAAAACATATGCTCTAAAAATATATGCTCCATAAAACTTCATGAAGTTCACAATAAAAGCTTTTAAAATATAAATATCATAAAAATGAAAAATATACTATTAAGTGTTACATGTAGGATGTACTATGTTAGATTTAATATATAAGCTAATATGTTTGAGCTTAAATCATTTATGGATATGGTTAATTAAAGACATTAAAATTTTTTAGCAATATTTTTGCATTTTTAGCCCAAGTGTTTTTTTTCTATTTGAACATTATTTTACTATATTTTAAGAAGTAATCAGTATTCTGAAATATATGAACACCTGTGAATTACTGACAAACTTTAGAAAAATAGCATAATTTTCTTGTTCTTATCTTACAGTTATTTTTACAGCTAAATCAATCAAGTTTGTTTTATGATTTCTACCTACTTAGATTTATACCTAATGTATTCATTTTAGATAAAAGTCAAACATCAAGGGCTGAGCCCCGGTGGCGTAATGGTTGTGCGCGGGACTGCGGCCCAGTGGGATGGAGGTTCGATTCCAGCTCCACGGAGCAAAGGCTGGGCCTCCTACTCCCACCACCTGAGGGCAGTGATGCCCCCCCCAAAAAAACAAAAGCAAAAGCAAAAACAAAAAAAATCAAACATCAACATTAGTATTAAATGATGGACAAAATAATTTATATTTTAATAAAAAATAAATAAGTTAATACTCTGTGAAGAAGTTGAAAAACATAAGTGACTTTTATTTGTTCTATATTGAATCCTCTCTTTAATGCTGATACATTTGAGCAAATTATTTTGACTTTTTGAATCTCATTTTCTGCACCTATACAACAAAGAATATGATAACACTAATCTCATATACTATTGAAAAATTAAATAAATAAATGTACATTTGGTTTATTGTAAATCCTAAGGAATTGAAAAACCACATACTTACATATTATCTTTATGGATAGGCATATTATGCATAAATATTTTACAAAATATGCATAAGGAAATATACTTTTGTATTTACTTTGCTATGCATTATGTAACTTTCTTGAAACATTACACTAGTTTTTAAAATAATAACTTTGAATTTTATTATATGTATTTGTTCATATTTTATTTGATATGTGAGATGTAGTTAATTATTTAATATGGTTCTCTGTGGTATTAGGGTTTACATCAACAGCACACTCATGGATAGGGGTGGAATCAAATTTGTCAGTCAAGTTTCAGCCTGTGGCCACATACTTGATATCGTAAGCTATTTGGTATAAGAGACGTGTGGTGACATCTCTTGGTGTCACTTTGCCTTCTTGCCTGCTGGGACACTGCTGCCAATCTTAGGTGCTGTTGGTGCCCTCCCATGTTTCCATTAACCTTGGGTCTACATGACTGGTGGTGATCACAGTTCTGCGTTCACCATTCTGCATCACTAGCATATGGCTACATGAGTCTGAAGAGGGACTTATGAACTAACATAGGATTGATGGACTTGAGTTGGACTGGGTTGTGGTTTCATCTTGATGTAAAATTGCTTCTTTAGATGAAATTCGTTCTTATACATAGACGTGTGTCACTAGATTTGTTTTTCTAGACATCTAAGCCTAATAAGCCCTTCATTTTGTGTTGCATTGTAATTATTAGCCTCTACACTTATAGTTATAATTCCATTTAAGATAAAATTTCCTGTCGTAGAATTATAGTGGACAATATTTTGGGTCCCCAGTTGACTAGAGGGTGTGAGTCAAGTCACTGCCTTTTGTTTTCTTGGGTGATAATCTGCAGAAGCCAAAACCATAATTCTATAAAGCCAACTTTGTGATCATGCCTTACTGATTGAGTTGGGTCCAGAACAGTGCTGAGCATCTGGTGACTAATTCCAAAGAGATATGAGCTACCACCCAAAAGTTTTGCTACCCTAGGACTCAGGAAATAATCTGGTTATTAAAAGAAAGCCAGCCTCTGATACATACATCACAGGTTCAATAGGCCCAGTTGTACAGCGATAATTATTATTTTTTATTATAAAGTTATAGAGAGCGTGTGTGAGAGAGAAATAATAAGAGTCAGACATATATCACGTCATGGTAGCATGCTCACCTCTGCTGATGGGGTCACCCACATGGAGACAGTGAGTGGGGGAAGGGATTGTATGAGGGAGAGGGAAGTCTGGCGCTGAGGGTCAGGAGAGAGAAGGCCTCATCTGATGTACAATCCTTATATACCCTCTGGAGCCATGCCAGGTCCCCAATTGCAGGCAAGGACATACGTCACAGGAAGGGGGTATGCCATATGCACACGTTATAGTAAAAGGTAGTTATAGGAAAAGATATTTGGAAGTATTGGGGGGGGGGTCCCATGTGACAAGAACAGACCCCAGACCCCAGACTCCTGGATGTGGCTAAACAGGTTACACTAGAGATCATTAACAACAGCATGTGAATCTGCCCACAGACTTCAAGGGAAGGGCACCATCATCCTAACAGCAGGGGAGTCAGCTCTTTAATAAGACACACAAAGACCTCAGATAACTGGGAGCTTCAGGGAAAAAAAAGCTAACTTAACTTCCATACCTGGTAAATACTTTGCTTAACATTTTGGAGTATATAATTGTGGAAAAATCCTGTCTTCATTCCACATCTGGTGTGCATTTCATTGTGGTTTTTGGCCTGATTAATAAGTAAGACTTGTTTAACTTTCAGATATTTCAATTAATTGGTCTGGTTTCTGCATCTGACTTGCCTCTGTCTGACCTCCAGATCTTGGTACTTGATTTGTGGTAACTTGAGTAACTTGAGTCTTACATATGAAGAGGAGACTCTTCCAGAGAGATCAGAATTCAGCACTCACCAGTTCCACAATTATGTAAGCCAATTCCTAAATGTTCTGTGAGTTCGGACAGATGTTGTTGCCAACTACTGGGATGTGACAAATATACTAAGGTGAGAAATAGTAGTTGATGTTTGAGACAATGGAGAGATATAGCATTTTAGAATGTTGGATTTTTAAGATATTTTTAATTCTCCAACATGAGGCCTAGTCTTTCTAACCAAATTCATTTTTTGGAAATAGGTTAAACGTATTGAGGGAAAAAAATTAAATATATGCTGAAAATTTTGCAGCATCATATAAAATTACTCATTCCCTTTTAAATTTAGGTTTTAAAGAATCATTTAATTTTAATATATTAAAGCTATCACATGTCTATCATGTTTCTGACATACTGTTTTCACAGGAGAACTCAGAGAAACCAAAATACCTTTTCAGCATTTCAAAATATTTATTGGAATGTGCTCAAGGGTAGGTCTATGTACACATAATTATATGTTAATTATTAAGCTAACTGGTGGACTTTGGGCCTCTATTAAGTCCTCCCTCAACCAAACAACATTGTGTTTTAATAACCTGACATTCTGTAATGCTAACTATCCCAACACCTTTGATGAAGACAAAATGGGTGCTTAAAAAATTTGGTGAAGGGTTGAGCCCCGGTGGTGTAGTGGTTGTGCGTGGGACTGTGGCCCACTCAGATGGAGGTTCAATTCCAGCAGCGACCCCACAGGAATAAAGGCTTGGCCTCATACTCCCACCACCAGAGGACAGTGATGCCTCCCCCCCCCCAAAAAAAAATGTGGTGAAGAAAACTGATGGTACCCAGCTGTTACAAGATAAGTGTCTGGAGTTTTCAAGGCTTGAAGTTAAGCACATGATCATCTAGCAGAGGAGCAAGAAAGTCCACATGAAAGAAGCTCACCAGCCTATGTGATAACAAAGTGTCAATGAGTTCAGGTATCAGGCATCAGAATACCCTTTAACAATAATATTGATGTGAATGAGGGGTTTGGAGTAGAGATGCAAAACCCATTTGTAGATATTTGCACTTCCCCACAGAGAAGCGTAACAAGGAAGGGATTAGTCAGTCAGGGTGCATTATAGCACTGAAGAAACCCTCAACATACCTGTTTCTTTAATGATTTCCCCACCCCACCCCCCTATCGTGACTCTAGTTCTATCTTACAAATCAGACTAGAGCAGAACATGTACACTGGTACAGATAAGAGTTCTCAATTCTTGAAACCTATGATAGATAAACACCTCAGAAATAGTAATCAGAGTAGAGATATCATGAGGCTAGAGGGAAGGTAGGGGGAGAAGGGGGAGAAAGGGGGAATTGATCAAAATGATTGACATATAGACCATCTCCAAATGGATGAACAACAGAAATGTGGAAGGGAGATGGCAGATGGTGTAAGATATGAATGTAATAATAATTTATGATTCATAAAGAGTTCATGATGGTGGGAGGGTGGAGGAGAAAGGGAATTAAGATAAGTTGATACCAAAGGCTTAAGTAGAAAGAAAATATTTTGAAAGTTATGATGGAGAATGTACTTGATAAAACTGATGAATGGATTTTATAAAAAAAAAACAAAATTTATGTGTGTGTGTATATATATATGTGTGTGTGTGTCTGTATGTGTCTATATATTATATATATAGAGAGAAATAAACTAAAACATATATCTGAATTCACAGCTTTAAATGAAAATATAATGATCAGAAAACTCCTGCATATATTTTGAAATCCTTCTGCTTTTTAATAGCAGTACCTGGGACAAAAAAGAAAAAGAGAGCTATTATGTTACATGCTATTAATCAAACTATATGAATAGAGTTATAGCTTTATAACAAATTAAGACTTCTTTTGCCTTTAGATTCTATTTAATCCCAATAATTTTCTTATTTTTTTAAAGTCATGTTTTAGCCTAATTTCACCCAAGCACTTGTGTTGTTAGGTTTATCTTTGGTACAAAGATCTTACTTCATCAGGCACACGTGAAGGCGGATAAAAGTGAGTGGAGTTTAACTTAGATATGATATTCCAGGATAACTTTCCTTTACTTCAATAATTAATAAGTGTATGCTATGCAGACTGGTATAATGAATAAGAGTAATTGGATATTTGATTCCAGAAAAATATACCAAATTTATGAGCATTATCAAGTTTTCCTAAATTGATTTTTCTTTTTCTTTTTTTAAATGTGTTAGATGTTTGACAGTCAATTCTGATTTATGGTGACTTTTTAAAAGTCAAACTGTCCCATAGTTTTACCTGGATGGTAAATCTTTATAGCGTAGAGAGTCTCATTTTTCTCCTGCTAAGAGATTGGTAGGTTATAATCATTGATCTTTCACTTAGCTGCCAAGAGCCTAACCACTGTGACACTACAGTTATTATAAATACCTTTAATAGTGTCAAGATAGAGAAACTGATTTTAAAATTCTCTTTTTTTCATCATTTTGTTAGGGGCTCTTACAGCTCTTATCATAACCCATCCATCCATCCATTGTTATCAAGCATATTTGTACATTAGTTGCCATCATCATTCTGAAAATATGTGCTTTCTATCGAGTCCTGGGTATCAGTTCCTCATTACCCCCCTCTTGCCAATCTCTCCTCCTCATGAACCCTTGATAATTTAAAAATTATTATTATATTACCATATCTTATATATCGGATAACTGCTTTCAACCAGTTTTCTCTTGTCCATCTCTTTGGGAGGAGGTTATATGTAGATCCTTGTAATAGAGTTCCCCTTCCTACCCCACCCTCTTGGTATTGCCATTTTAAGTATTTGTCCTGAGGGAATCATCTGTCCTGGGTTCTCTGTATTTCCATTTCCTACCTGTACCTGTGCACATCCTTTAGTCTTGCCAGATTTGTAAGGCAGAATTGGGATCAGGAGAGTGGAGGGCAGGGAGTGGGAGAAAGAAGCATTTAGGAACTAGAGAAAAGTTGCATGCTTCATTGTTGTTATGGTGCACCCTGAATGGCTCATCTCATCCCAACAACTTTCTGAAAGGGGATATCCAGTTTGCTACTGTTGGTTTTTGGATCTCCATTCTGCAAACCCCCTCATTCACAATGATATAACTTTTTGTTCTTTGATACCTGATACCTGATTCCTTTGAGGTTCATGATCACACGGATTGATGTACTTCTTTCATGTGGTGCTTCTCAGCTAGATGGACGCTTGTTTACCTTCAAGCCTTTAAGAGCCCTATTGCTGTATCTTATGATAGCCAGACACCATCAACTTTCTTCACCACTTTTGCTTATGCTCCCATTTGTCTTCAATGATCATATTGGGAAAATGAACACACAATCAAATGATTTTTGGTTCATTGATGACTGAGACTTCATCCCTTCAAATCCTCTTGATCGCACAGGTTAATGTGCTTCTTCCACGTAGACTTTGCTGCTTCTGAGCTAGATGGGTGTTTGTATAACTTCCTGCCTTTAAGATCCCCAATGCTATATTTTGATAGCCAGGCACCATGAACTTTCTTTGCTGCATTTGCTTATATACCCACTTGGTCTTGAGCAATCTTGTCGGGAAGATGAGCATCATGGAATACCAGGTTAATAGAACAAAGTATTCTTGCATTGATGGAGTACTTGACTAGAGGTCCAATGTCCATCTTCTACCTTAATGCTAAACCTATAAACATATGCACATAGGTATATTTTCCCAAACTCACATATGAATATATTTACATAGGTACATGCCATTAGTTGGACTCTAAAAATGCCCTTTGACTCCTAATACTTTTGTCTTGTTCGACTATCATGCTCAGCCTTCATTTGGGTTTCAATAATTCCTCTCAGTCACATTACCCTTGATCAAGCCCTACAAGGCTTCCTACACCCTCCTCACCACAGATTTTGGATCCCTTGTAGTTCCCTTGACACTGGATTTGTTAACACCACTTCCTTTCCAACACCTCCCCTCTTCTTTCTCCCGCTAGGATGGCCAGTCCCATTGTTTTCTCCTAGAGATTGTTTATCCAGCCTATCTTATCTAGATAGACCCATATAAATAACAACATGCACAGAAACAAGACAGCATAAGACAGCAATAGATGCCCCAAAAAGAACAACAAAAGCAAATAACCAATGACAACAAAGAAAAGTCTGAGAATAGTTCAAGAACTGTTTATTGGCCTTTAGAACTGTTTTCTGATCCAGTCTGGTGAGTGGCCACACCCTGGACCTAAAGTCTATTTTGGGTACTCCTTCAGGGCTTACTTGCTCTGCTCCCCTTGCTATTCTGATTCATTCCCGTAGTGGTGAGTCAGATTAGGCACAGTTCCCACACTGTCTCCAGTGTTGTCCCCTTGAGGGGTTTGGGTCATTGAGAGATGTCTTGTTTCATAATGGGGCTGGCCAAATGGTTTTTTCTGTGGATAGGCTGCTCTGAGGAGAGCTATCATCCTCAAGACTTGAGAGACCAGGGTGTGCTCCATTCATTCTCCCTTCCTCTTCATTTGCTCCTGTGTGTTCTGATCAGACATGTCCTTCGCCCTGAGCTGCAGCATCAGTGCTGTCCACTGAATTAAGTACTTCTGGGGGTAGGGGTAACTATCTCCATAGCTGATATTGGAATTGGCCTCTCAAGCTTCTCTACTGGTTCCCTGCTTGATGCCAGTGGTTGCATTCACATCTTGGAGCCCCGGGTTGAAGTCTGGTCCCTCTTTGCCCATGGAGATATAAATACCCTTCCCTTCGGTAAGTTAGTTCCCTAGTTCCTCTCTACCCATTTCTTTTTTTCCCCATATTTTTTAGTTGGCTGCCAAATGTACCCCTAGATGTTTTCTGCCACCTGCAATAGTTGCCCAATAGTGGGGCCTCACCCCAGGAATGCTTATATACAGTAACTTTTTCCCTATGCCCCTTTTGCATTTTTTCAAGCCTACCTAAGCAGACTCATGTTGTACTCATCCTTTTGTGCTTGGTTTACTTTGCTTAACATAATTGCCTCCAGTTCTTCCCATGTGGTAATATGCTGCATCATTGCTTTTTAGTGATGCTTGCTACTCCACAGTTTTGTTATTGTTGCTGTTTTGTTTTAGGGGAGGGCATCACTGCCCTCTGGTGGGAGTGGGAAGTCCAACCTTGCTCCTGGAGAGCTGCTGCTGGATTTGAACCACCAAGCCAGTGGGCCGCAGTCCCGCACTCAACCACTACACAACCTGGGTTCAGCCCTGGTACTCGACAGTTTTAACCATGGTCTTTTTATCCACTCATCACTTGATGGACATTTGTCCTATTTCCAGCTCTTTTTAATTGTGATCTGTGGTGGGGTGAACATTGGAGCACAGATGTCTGGCCGTGGTTTGTTTCTTGCCTCTTCTGAGTATATGGAGATTCCTGATTATAATAGGGTTGTATGGTAGTTCAATTTCCATGTTTTAGTAATCACCAAGATGATTTTCACAGTGGCTGTGCATACCTACAATCCACCAGCAGTGGTTGAGAGTCCCGTCTCCTTATAGTCCCTCCAACACTTGTTACTTTGTGATTTTGTGAGTAGAGCTATCTCTGAGGGTGTTAGGTGGTATCTCATTGCCTTAATTTGGGTTCCTCCTATGGCAAATGATCAGAAACATTTTATCATATATTTATTGGCCATTTGGATTTTTGCCTCTATGAAACTTCTTTTCAGGACCTTTGTTCCTCTCCACAGTGAGTATTTTGTTTTTGTTTGTTTTGGAAGCTACCAGTGTATTATATATATTAGCAATACGGACTTTGTCTGATGTGTCATTGCTAAAGATGATTTCCCAATTTGTGGACTCTCTTATTATCCTCTTGATGAATTTTTTTTCAATGTACACAGGTGTTTTGTCTTCGATATATTCCACTTGTTTATTTGTAACTCCTCTGTGTTTGTGCCCTTCCCTATTTCTGATAGTCTATGCAATCCCTGTGCTAACGTTCTCAGGTTGGTCCCAATTTCCTCACTGATGGCCCTGATAGTTTGGGGTTTTACTTTGAAGTCTGTGATATACCTTGAGTCTGTTCTTGTGCATGAAATGAGATAAGGGTCTTGCTGCAGGTAGATATCCATTTTATCCAGCACAAATTGTTGAAGAGGCCATTTGCTTCCCATTTGATTTTTTGGGGCCCTTATCAAAAATTAGTTGTCTGTATGCTGATGATTTTATTTCTGGGTTTTCAGTTCTTTTCCATTGGTCTGAGTATCTGTCATTATACCAATACCATGCAGTTTTGACCACTTTGACTGTTTAATATGTGCTATAGTCTGGTAAGCAAGCCCTCTCATTCTGTCCTTCTTCTTGAAGATCTCACTGTTAATTCAGAGCTTTTTCCCACTCCATGTGAAGTAGGCAATCAGTTTTCCTGCTTCTTTTTTATTTTGATATTCAATGAGAATTTTTATTTCAATTATCCACAAACCAATTATACTTTATAAAATATTGTTCTAGGCAACCATTATACATTTAAAAAATTGTTTGTGCTACAAGGTTCTTTTGCCAACTTCCATTTTTGGTAACTTCCATATTCAGATATTGAAGACAAACAGCAGTTAAACAATTTCAAATGTACAAAGTTTTGTCTTGACAATTTAAAAAATACATAACCATTTAAACTCAACAAACATGAAGTTAGTGTTTATCTCCTTTACACAACTGTTATTACAAGGAGCTGTGCCACTAATTTAAAACCTATCAGATGCCATCTACTTTTCATGGCTTATTTTTCTTAACAGACTTAGTTCAGATCAAATCATGATTTTGTTGCCATTTTGTAAAATGCTTATAAAATCTATATTAGTTCACATACACCCCTTTAAATATCTGACAGCAAAGAAAAACTGACTAATAGATTAAAAACTTTGATCTTTATGTTTTTAGACATTCTGCTTTATTGTCACACATGAAAGCAATAACAACTGGTCCCCATATTTTAGGAATATACATTTTTACCTATCACATCACAAGGAGCCCTGGAAGCACTGTTGGGTAAAAGTTGGACTGCTAACAAAGGGCAGTGGTTCAGCCCCACCAGCTACCCTGTGAGGAAAAGATGAGGCTGTCTCCTGTATCGAGTGTCACACTCTAGTCTAAATCAAAACCCTATACAGGATTGCTATGAGTCAGAATCAAGCCAATGGCAGAGGCCTTGGTTTTTTGGATCGCTGCTCACTGATTTAATCACAAGATTGAAACCATGGAACATGATATCTGTGTTGAAACTCAAAACACTTTTAAATGTGACAAATTAATTTCATGCTAGTTGGAAAAAGTGCTGATACTAAAAAATGTGATTGTTTTGTATGTCTATTTACCTGCTTGGTATGTAACCCTTTTAACAAGTGTATCTTCTAAAGAAAGTGCAATCCTTACTTATACTTCACATCTACACCCTGTGACGTCAGCTTTTCCATTTCTTTAAAGAAAGATGAGGATAATTGTATCAGGATTGCATTAAACATATATACTATGTTGAGTAGGACTGGATTTTTACTATATTGAATCTTTCGATCTATGTGCATGGGATATTCTTTCATTTATTGAGGTCACTCAGTTTCTTGTAATAGTGTTCTGTAATTTTCCTAATAAAAATCTTTTAATAGTTTAATGAGGAATATTCCTATATATTTCAATTTGTGAAGGGTATCACCTTCCTGATCTCTTCTGTGGTGTTATCTGATGTGTATAGCAATCTGTTATACTTCTGTTTATTGCATCTGTATTCTGCTACCCTGCCATACTCCTCTATTGTTTCCAGTACTAACCTTATGAAATTTTTGTTATTTCCCATATATAAAATCATATCTTCTGCAAATAACAATAGTTTCACTTCTTCTTCCCCCAGGTGAATACCTTTAATGCCTTTTGTTTGCCTTATTTTGTTAGCTAAAACCTTTAGCATGATGCTAAATAATAGTGGGGACAAGGGGTATCTTTGGTCTCTTTTCAGTGGAATTGTGTTAATCCTTTCTCCACTAACTACCACATTGGCTGTTAGTTTATCATCTATAAATTGCATTGTCTTGAGGAATTTTCCTTCCATTCTTCTCCAGTGTCTTACACAGGAATTGGTGTTGAATGTTGTCAAAAGCATTTTCTGCTTCTATCAATATTATCATGTGGTTCTTATACTTTATATGGATATGGAAAATAATTGATATCAAAATGATCATAATGGTCTTTTATATGTCGAACCATCCCTACATACCTGGTATGAATCCAACATGGTTGTGTTAGTCCAGGTAAACTACAGAAACAAATCCACAGACACACATATGGATATAGGGGAATGGTTTATATACAAAAGGAATGAACATTGAGAAAGCATCCTAATTCAATCCAGTACAAAGCCATAAGTCCTATATTAGTTCATATGTCTGATACCAGTCTATAATGTCTCCTTCCGACTCACGAAGTCACAGGCCAGTGGGGGCAAAGTCCCAACACAGGCAGAGGTCCCCTCAAGCCTCCTTGTTTCAAGGGCACAGGATCCATGAACAGCATCCAGTGATGGTAGAAGCAACTCATCGCTGGCAGGAGTTCCCATGTGGCCTCTCCAGCTTCAGAGGTCTGGTTCCATCAGGGTAAGGCCATGTGGCTTCTCCTCTGACTCCTTCAGCTCCTGGGACACTGCCATCTTGTGTTATCTGTGATTCATCATCTCTGAGACTAAATCCCAACAAATGGGGAGATAGCTTCTCATCTCCATGAGGGAAATCTCACAAGATTTCCCAGAAGTCTCAGGAGAAAGACATGCCCACATGGAGGTCTCATTGGCTACTCAATGGCTATCTCCAGATTAATAGGCTAGACTCCACCCCTACATCTCAATCATGAAATTAACATAAGCATATGACCACCCCAATGGTCCCAGTGAAATATTTATTTCATATATTTATTTCTATTCTTTTGTCAAGTATTTAGATAAGGATCATTGCATTGATATTTATTAAGGATATTGACCTGTAGTCTTGTGGGATCCTTGCCCAATTTCAGTATCAGAATTATACTAGTTTCATAGTAGAAGTTTGGGAGTTTGCTGTTTTTTTTCTATATTCTGGAAGAATTTGTGTAGGACTAGTGTCAGTTCCTCCTTGAATGCTTGGTAGAATTCTCCTGTGAAGCCATCTGGTCCAATCGATTTTTTTGTTGATAATCTCTTGATAACCTTGTCTACTTGTCCTATTGCTATGGGTCTGTTAAGATTCTTGACGTCCATCAGGGATAGTCTAGGGAGGGATTGTTTTTTCCATGAATTTGTCTTCCAAGTTGTTGAATTCATTGGAGTACCCTCCTTCACAGAATTGTGTAATTATCCTTTTGATTTCATTAGGATCTGTTCAAATGTCCCCGCTTTCATCTCTCATTTTTATTGAAATTTTGCGCTCCTTTCTTTGTTTACGTTTGCCAGTAGTCTGTCAATTCTGTTTATCCTTTCATATAATCAATTTTAGCAGCATTAATTTTTCCATAATTTTCTTATTTCCCCTCTCCTGAATCTCAGTTCTGATTTTTATTTCTTTTCTTTTGCTCTTAGGATTGTCCTGCTTCTTCTGCTCTAGTTGTAAATTTTGCTCCAGTATAAACCATGAATTTCTCTTCCTTTTTCAGATGTGCATGTATTGCTAGGAAACTTCCTCTCATAATTGCCTTTGTTGTGTTCTGGAAGTTTTGATACATCGTATTTTCATTCTCATTGGTTTCTAGAATTTTTCTAATTATATCTCTGGTCTGGGCCAGTACTCACTCATTTTGCAATAAAGAGTCATTCATCCTCCAATTGCTTGCTCTTGCTTTCTTCATTTTCCTTTTGTTGATTTCTAGTGTTATGCCACTGTGGGCAGAGAGACATCCGTATGAGGTTAATGCACTTAAATTTATGTAGATTTGCCTTATGCACCAACATTTGTCTATCTTCAAATATGTGCCATGTGGGCTTTTCAATTTTTTGAATATTTTTGCTTAAAAAGTTCGTAAATATTGATCATGTCAGGGCTGAGACCCAGTGGCATAGTTGTTGAGTGTGGGGCTTTGGCCCACTGGCTTGACAGTTCATATCCAGCAGCAGCTCTCCAGGAGCAAGGCTGGGTCTCCTACTCCCACCAGGGAGCAGTGATGCCCCCCCACCAAAAAAAACAAAAAAAAAAAAACCAAAAACCAAAAATATTTATCAGGTCAAATTGTCTAACTGTAGTGTTTAGATCTCAGATGTTCTTATTGAGTTTTTCTCCCTGTCACCTTTCTCAGAAAGTCATGTGTTGAAGTCACCCACTATAATTGTTTAGGCTGTGATTTCTTTTTACAACTTTTGAGGTGTTTGCTTTATTAAGTGGGCCTTTATTAAGTTTGCTATATTAAGTGGGCCTCTCAGGGAATATGTTTAAAATGCTTAGTGGTTCTTTGTCTACTGTTCCCTTGAGCATTACATAGTGTCCCTCTATATCTCTTTGTATGGTTTGCACTTCGAGGTCAATTTTATCCAAGATTAGGAATACAATCTCTGCTTTTTTTGAATTGCTGTTTGCTTTGTATGCCTTTCTCCAGCCTTTGATTCTAAGCCTATATTTGTTTGTGGTCTTGAGATGTATCTCCTGAAGGCAGTAGATCGAGCGGTTGAGTTTTCTAAGCCAATCTGCTAGCCTCAGTCCTTTAGTCCCTAAGTCTAGTCCTTTGATATTCAGAGTTACTATCTCAATCTATGGATTCTGCGATGTCATGTTATCCTTTTTGTGTTGGGTGTTTTTCTACATGTCTTTAATATCAGTGTGTTCTGCATGATGAGTCATTCATTCTTGATTTCTTTCTACTCATAATTCAATGCTCTCTTGGGGACTGTTTTTTCTTTGTTGCCCTATGGGTGGGAATTTTCTATGTGACAGTTTCTTATTTATGCTTGGTGAGTGCTTTTATTCTACTGAGTCAGCAAGGATATTTTGTAGGGCTGGGTTTCTTCTAACATATTCTTTAAGTTTTTACTTATCTGGGATGACTCTTACTTTTCCATCTATCTTGAAAGATAATTTGGCTTGGTAGAATATTCTTGGGTTTGCATCATTTTCCTTCAAGTTTTGGAATGTGTTACTCCACTATCCTCTTCTTCAGAGTGTCTGCTGCCAGTCCAGAGCATATTCTTATTTGGGAAACTTTATGTGTGATCGCTTGTTTATCCTTACCTGCTCTCTTGATTTTCTCCTTTGCCTCAAATTTGGATAGCTTAACTATTACGTGCCTTGGTGGCTTCTTGTGATTCAGTCTCTCTGGTGTTCTTTCAGTGTCCTGAATGGTTGCCTGGTTTTCATTCATTAAGTTGGGGAAGTTTTCCTCCAAAAATTCTCTGAGTATTGTTGCAGATGACTTCTGTGTTGTGTCTTCATCTGATAATCCAATTAT
Organism: Nesogale talazaci; assembly: GCA_004026705.1. NCBI lineage: Eukaryota > Metazoa > Chordata > Mammalia > Afrosoricida > Tenrecidae > Nesogale > Nesogale talazaci. Next base: position 52,751 of record PVJH01008296.1, read on the forward strand.
TCTGATGTTTCTTGTCATAACATCCCTCATAGCTATGAGGTTTTTTATCAGCTTCTTGGATGACATTATTAGATTTTTGTTTACATTTGTTAATGTCTTCTTGGCTCTCCTCTAGGTCACTGATGTGGTTCTCTTCTTCTACCATTTGATTCACGAAGTCCGTGAGTCTGCTATTGGTTTTTGTATTTTCATCTGTAAGTTCTTGTATTTCCCTTTGGTGTATGGACATTATTTATTCTATTGTTTTATCTTTTTTCCTGTATTATTTTCCTAATGTCCTGTATGACTCCAAGTAGTATTCTGAAAATTTCTTTCTATGCTGTTCAACATCTCCTTCTTCTATGAATATTGTTAGGTTCAACACATCTTCTGCTATTGCTTTTTGTTTCTCCTGTTTTGTTGAGGTCACTGGGGGCTGATTGCTATTTGTGTTGCATTGTTTTTGAGGAGACATATTCTTTTTCCAGGGAGTCCGAGTACTGGCTCTCTTGGTCAGACTCGTAAGAATGTTTTTTCAAACTACCTGCAGTTAATTTCATCATGGAATGGGCCTACTACTTTACCCTCCTGTCACTTCACTCTTTCCCTAGTAAACCAGTATTTAGTTTGAGAGATGGAGGTGTTTGCACAGTAAGGAGATAAGGCTCAGTCAGAAATGAAAAATACAGAAAGGTTTTATTAAGGCAGGGTAAAACTCCCAGACATGTTTTGCAACTCAATGAGTTAGGTTAGGAAAGTTGTGATTGGTACTAGGGTGGTGGTTTTATATATATATATATATATATATATATATATATATATATATATATATATAATGTGTTAAAGACTTTCCTGCAGTTGCAAGTTTTGGATCTGGAGATTACCTGTTAGCAAATCATATTGTTTTTACATACTTGCTTCCTAGAACGCTAGGGAGAGAGGTATTGTGGTCTGCCTGGGGAGATAAGTTCTATGAAATGCTGGAAGCAGTGGTTACAAAGTTTAGCAAATTATTTGTCTTCTTAGGAGGCTGGTGCAAGGGATTTCCTGGTCCAGACCCAGCCCAAACATCCCAAATTTTTAATAGTGGTAATGGATATCATGTTCTATTGTTAACTACTTCCTGCTGAAGTTTGGCAGTGAGGGAAGGAATTCAAGTTGGATGGTTTGGGGTCTGGACCAGTTGTCAGCAGACATTAAGGGTGAAGTAAGAGCTGGTTAAAGGTCAAGTTTGAGGTGGTTTTCATCTATTCCTGCAAAAATTTAAACACACAGAGAAGAGAGCTAAAAGTAACAGTACACAGATTATTATAAGAGGCCCTCATAGTGCCTCATACTCCAGAACATGACAGAATTTTGAAATCACAAGGAGGGACAAATGGTGTTTGCTGACATTTTTTTTTAATTTCATTGGCCATGTTATGGAACATTTTAACATTTTGTTTAACCATACCTGATTCATTAATATAATGGCAACATTCTTCATTTAAAAGCATACATATATCCATTTTATCTGGTGTTAGTAAATTATGGGTTCAGTGATTTTGTAAACTGACTTGGGATAAGGATGTTAGTTGCTTTTGGAAGGAGGCACATGAGTTAGAAGTGGAATCATGAACTGCACTTTGTTATTAAAGGTTTGAGCCTGAATATTGGTTTGTCCTATTTCTCCTCTGAACATGCCACCTGCAGTTAAGGAAAAAGTAAAGCTGAGTCATACTAGTACTGGTAGGAAAAATGCTCACTTTGCTTTAGAGCCTGAGCAAGTGTATAAATCCCCAGCCACCAAAATTCTCTGTGCTGTACATTGTGAATTGTGGCACTATGGTTGCTAGGAAGCAGAGGGTAAGGCTGGAATTATTGAGACACTTTAAGATTCCATTGCAATAAAAGAAGGTTCCTGGCGAAGGGACTTGCTATTAGTGTCATTGCAGGGTACACTCAAGATCTGTGTTTTGGATGGTCAGGAACTGGAACATATTGTTTCTGGATTGATAAAATGGTGGAAGATTTTGCTGCAATAGAATGTCAATACAAACTTCTTATGATGCCCTTTTCCCACCTGGGATTCCAGGGGTCTGGAATATATAACTGATAATTTCCAAGATGATTTGTGAGAGGACATTACTTTGAGAGTTTCCAGCACCTCTTAATGATAGTCACTTTGGCCATTATACAAGTGATGTACACACAAAGAGTATGTGCATCCTATATGTGTTTCTGGCCTCTTTTTACAATACTTCAATTTCAGATCATGGAGATAGCAGAAGACTAGGTCCTGCTTTCTGTAGGTGTATGGGGTATGTGGGTTTAAAAGATTAGGGTATGTGATGTTAAATTGAAAGCAAACAGGCTGTTGACACCCATTTTGGTTGCAGTGAACTTTACTGATTATATGGTTTTCACCACTAGAGGTTACTCCATGGAGGAAAAACTGCCCACACATAAGACCCTGGTTGTGGAGCAGTTGGAGATGGGCAAAAGGTTGTACATGTGGGCTTACACCAATAAGTGTCTGGACACATGCTAGCTATGGGAAGTAGGAGTTACTCTAAGAAAGCGTAGGGTAGCAGGTCCCACAACCTTAGTTGAGTACTGGTCACTTGAATTTGGGGTGTGGGGCTAGCTTTACTCTGGTGAGATGATGTCGGTTCGGGTCACCAAAGACTATGACTGCCCTGGAGGTGGTGAGGATAATGGCGTATTGTCCTGTCCACTTAGATTGTAAAGGTGAAGAATGGAGGTTGTTTTTTTTTTTGGAGAACAGGGTTTTCTGGGATGATTACTGGGAAGTCAGGCTGTGCAAGATCAGGGACAGGCAGACACTCCTCTGTGTGCTCCTGGAGAAGTTTCCTTAAAGGAGAAAGACAAGGTAACAGCTCAGCAGCAGCGGTGTTTGGATCCGTAGGTGACGGTTGATTAGAGAGGGTCCACCCTACAGATGTTCAAAAGGGCTTGAAAAGGAAGGAAAGTGAGAGGAGGCGAGGGGGAGTAAGTCAACCCACGAATGGCAAAACTCTAGTGACAGCTTGGACAGATGATTTTTTATAACCCTATTCATTTTTTTAACCTTTCCAGAAGGTTGAGGCTGATACGGAATATGTAGGCACCATTTAATGTTCATGGAGATTGAGACTTGCTGTGTGATTTGGGATAGGAAACAGGGACTGTTATCTGACTGTATGGAGCTGATGAGGCCAAGCTTGGGAATGATTTGGGTTAGTAGAATGTGTGTGACTCTATCTGCTGTCCCTTGTTTGGTTGGAAAGGCTCTGACTCAACCTGTAAAAGCTTCAACTTATGTGACAAGAAATTTAAATCTTTTTTGTTTAGTCATATGTGTAAATTCAATCTGCCAGTCTTGGCCAGGCAGGTGGCCATGTAGTTGTTGTATGGGGACTTTTGGTTTAAGGACTGCCTGGGTATGTACCTCTTTGCATGTAGAAAAAGAAGAACTAACACTTTGAATGAGTTGTATGAGCTGTATTAGTTTATGGTGATAGACTATTGATTGCAGAATTTGGAACAGAACACATGACCCAATGTGTAAAGAGGAATGAATCTGGTGCATAAAGCCTTTGGATTGTTGTGTGGGTAATGCTATCTGACTGTGAAGAATTATTCACACTTCAGGAATTTCCCTCCCCTTTTTAGGTTGGGGTGGCCTCTTCTTGGTGTGTGAAGGAGGCATGCATCCAAGAATGGTGAAGTGGAGGATTGAAGTTGGGTTAGCATAGTTGGTGGTGAGACCCCTGACAATAGTGTCTGCCTTATTGTTGCCCTGTGTGATAAGAGAGTAATCAGTTTGATGTCCTTTGCACTGGATGATAGCTACTTTCCTCAGTAGCTGAAAAGCCTATAAGAGATTGGCTATAAATTTGCCATTTATAATGGGGGGAGTCTCTGCTCCTTCCGGATAGTGGTTTGACACTAAGGAATGCATACCTACAATCAAAATATATATTAGTGCTTTTTTCTTTAGCCAAATGGAGAGATCTTGTAAGAACAAGGTTTTGTCTTTTGAGAAGTCATCCCAACTGGGAAGCATGTAGCTTCCCAAACCCAATTAAGTGAGATAGTTTGTCGTTGTTCCTGGCTGATCAGAGATTACCTTAACTGCCTGGGGGCAAGAGTTACTGTTACGCTTTAGAAAATTTAGGAATTGAGGTAAGAGAATTTCTCGCATAGGTCAGAAACTTGGGTGAGGTTTCAGAGCACTTTAATGTAAGTAGTGGCATCATTAAAAAAGATCCCTAAGTGCTTTCCTATTTGAAAGAGATCGGGGAGGTTGAACGATGCATGAACTTGGGTAGGTCCTTTCACTCCAGCTGCTTCATGGAGTGGGCTGACCTAATGCGACCTTATGTGAGAAGAAACAGGGTAAAGGGTCACAAGAGAGAGGCAGATTTTTAAGAAGTTGCAAAGACTGAGGACTGGCCTGAGTAGGCTCCTTTTTCATAGAAGATGATAGGGAATAGGTCAGAGGATGGATAAGTGGGAAGGACAATACTTTCAGAGAGTCAGAAAGGCAGGGGGCGGGGGAGGGGTCCTGTGTGGTGACAGGAAGTAATGGAAGTTTGGAAGAGGCTGCCACAGGTGATTGAGCAAGGAGGACTTGTGCTGGTTGACAAGAGGAATAGAAAGAAAGATGACAGTGTAAGAAAAAGAAGGCCTCAATGTACCAAATCGTAGACTATTTGGGGGGTGTAGTGAGAAAAGTTGTCAAGTTTGTGGAGAATATTTAAATCAAAAGTACTGTTTTCTTGCCAGCGTGACTCATAATTTATTGGTATTGTGGCCACACTTGGTTACAGAAAAAGACCAGGCACTTAGGGCAGATGTCTGAAGCCAGGCCCAGCTCAGTGAGGCTGGGACTCAGTGGGACTGTCCCTGGGAGGCTTAGATAGAGCACTTATCATGAGGTCTCAAACTTCAGAGCGTACCGGCAGAGGAAAAGGACATCTCCTGGGTCTCCATCTGCACTCATTAGTCAAGAAGTGGCCCTGTGACCTTGAGATACGTCCCTGTCAGAGTTACAGATGCAGTACTCTCCAGGACAGGAAGGTTCCCTGATGCAGGACTTACCCAGCAGACAGGGACCTTGGATCAGAGTGGGAAGCTAAGGAGGGGGAGGTCTGACTTGTAGCTAGTAAAAATGAAGCGTGATCAGACACGTTTGTTAGGGGTGAGAAAAGGAGGAAGTCAATTTTTAAAGAAGTTCTGGGAAAGGGAAGAAGTAGATGTTAGATAAGGTCTGGGAGCAGATACCACAGAACTCAAAGCATCAAACAAAAAAGGAGGTAGAATAAGCTCAGACTCACCCTCTGCGTTTGTCAGCAGTGTTGTTTGAGACAAAATGGCAACGACAAAGAAGGAAAAAACCCCAAAACTAAGCCTGCTGAGATTGTGGGGGGATAGAGAGGAGAAAGGGAAACAAAAGTAGCAATATAGTTTTGCCCCATCCATAACCATGGTATGGAGGGTTTTATTCCTTGCTCCAGGGTCACGGCAAGAGGTGGCTGTGTTAGAGATAAAGCCCCTGCACTGGCACCAAATGATCCTGCCTCTGGCCGAGAAAGTGGCAAGGCTAAAGTCAAATCCTAGTGTGCCTCCACTGTGGTAAGCCAAAAGCCCCCAGTCCCTCAAAACCTTGTGGACCTGTGCCTAAGTTATCTTTATGATGCTCCTCCTGTGATCCAGCAATGTTGAATTTCCCTCTTAGTAATCTCCTGAGCTGGTTTCTGCAGAATCTCTCTAGTATGTATTACACAATCGCCTTCTTCCTGGAAGTCTCAGTTTTTTAAAAAAAAAATAAACATGAGCACTAATTCTTAAAAATCATTTTATTCGGCTGAGCCCCGGTGGCGTAGTGGTTGTGCGCAGGACTGCGGTCCACTGGGTTGGAGGTTCCAATCTAGCAGCAAGCCTGGGCCTCCTACCCCCACCGCGAGGGCAGTGATGCCCCTTCCCCCCAAAAAACCCCACAAACAAAAATCATTTTATTCATTAGTTCATCTTGCACACATTTTGTTGAACTAAGACTACTTGAATCGATGGAAAGTGATATTTTTATAAATTTCTGAAAAATAACACCAATTTCAAATTGGGTATGCAAATGCAATTGCCTATAAATTCAATATGTCTTGTAATTATATTTTTCTTTTTAAATGTCTCATTTATTTCACTTTTTTAGTTTGAATGTCATACAATTGACATAACGTACATCTTCCTAATTTAAATATATTACAAATGTTATTTAATCAGTGCCATAATCAATATTAGATTTTATTTTTCTTGTATTCATCATTATGAAGTTTCTAATTCCCCCCAATTTCCTTATCTCTACGCTGTGTTTGCTATTGTTGTGATTAGGTGCTATCTAAAACATCTGACTCCCAGTAACCAAAGATACAATGGAAGGAAACACTACTCAGTCCGGTGCCATTCTTCGGAAAGTGTTCATGATTGATCCCATCAGTGCAGACATTAAGTCAATCCATCCTGCTGATGCCTTTCCTGTTTTGACTTCAAAATAGACTTCTGATTTATAAAAGGCAACTACATTTCTAAATTCAGATGTTAGCCAAAATGATTTGTGATCGTCTTTAGAAGGCAGCACCTAAAAAGGAAAGAAATATTTCATACTTAAGCAATATCTATCAGCTAAATGTTGAGTATCTAAGAAAGTATCACTCAGTTACAATTTCAATTAATAATAGAGATCAATAATAGCATATGACATTGACATAAATTTGAAATACTATAAGCATCACCAGTTATCCACTGCATGTTTATATTTTTGATTACTTTTCATAGAAGTAATATAGGCAAACAGTGATCTACATTTTAACAAACTTATTTTATGCAAAGTAAGGAAGAACAGACTTCTTGTTTTTTTTGTAGTCAAATGAGATTGCATTTTCAAAAAATAAGCCAGAGTTATTTCACTTTGTTTGCATTAATTTTTTCCCCCGCACTAATTTTTTTAAGAACCTGACTGCTATGTTCATCTGATATGGTGAAATTTTTTGAATAAGTTTATTAAACATACTAACCACAATGAAATAATTGTTTCATCATTTAATAATTTTTCTGGAAGAATACTATCTGCATATAATCTACTGTATCTGAAAATGTATGATTCAATATTGATTCTTAATCTATTGATAATCTATGACAATTATTTTATAGGATTAAGAATGAGAAACTATTAAAGATCAATTATGATAACTAAAATTTATATAAATTTGGCCCTATCATGTTAGCAATTAAAATTAAATTTACATGCTCTTTGTTGAAACACAAGCACTTTACACATATGTGTTTTAGACAATCATCTCAGCAGTGAATTAGTCAAACTACCACAATAGTCAAGGCTCTGCCACTTGAAATTTAATATTTCTTGTGCATTTATTTGTGCTAGGCATTTCTGGGAGTTAATGCCCAATACAATACCAAACAAAAGTAGGCTTCTAATTTCATGGAACTTATGCTCAGTTACCCTAATTAATCTATTGACGAGACTGCCACATTTTCACTCAGGAAACTCTATAGGTTGAACTGTCATTACCCATTTAGTGATACAGTGCTTGACGACTGTGTCACTGGAGCTCTACTTCTTCTAGAAAAGGCTCTCCTAATCCTCCTGTGACTAATTTTCAAAGGTTGACAATGACATTCTCAACAACATCCTATGTTCTATACTGTTATTTCTGAAATCACATAAAGAAATTTCATATTTTAAAATATTCTTGCAATAGTTACAAATATTGTTCCTCTGCATGTTTCTATTTACAAACCTAATTGATTATATGTTTTAATTATCACAATTCTAAGCTAAACATTTGACATAATAATTATAATGAAATACATATATGACTCTCCCTTATGTGAAATTTTCAGCTAATTATTATATTTTAAAATATATCTTTTAGGAAAGTACCAAATTATTTCTAGTATCACAATCTACCACAATTTCTTAACTGCTTAGTTAAGAATTTATGTGAATCTGCAGCCAATTAAGCCGACCATCCTCCTTCTTGTGGGGGCCGGTGTGCACTGGTTGCCATGGGTAGTGTAGCAGTCTCCTGTCCTATAAAGGCTGCCCTAAGGGACCTTGAAGACAAACAACCCTTGGCTGCTCGTTGATGCTTCAGGCCTGGCTAATTTCTGCTCTCCCTTAACTAGGCTCCAAACAGGGATGCAAGGTACTTTTGGGAAACATCAAGGGATGGGGGCTAGCGTCCACATAAGCCAAGTTATCATGTCCATCTGCACCAAGCTTCAAAACAAGAGCATGTGATTGAGGCCTTATGCAAGGTCAAGTTCAAGTTCCCTGGGTGGCAGAAGAGCCACATTTCCAAGAAGTGGGGTTTCACCAAGTTTAATGCTGATGAGTTTGAGGACATGGTGGCAGAGAAGCGCCACATCCCAGACGGCTGTGGAGGCAAGTAGATCCCTAACCGTGGCCCCTTGGACAAGTGGCGGGCCCTGCATTCATGACGGCCTGAGTAGCCATGTGGTGCCTCATTTGTACCCACCAAATCAACAAAAACATTGAACTTCCTGATTTAAAAAATAAGAATTTATGTGCAACAGAGACCTATTATTGCTGCTATGTAGAACTCATATTTCAATAAAATATCACACATGCAGACAGAGTTAGAAGAAAGGAAGTATTAAGACATTCATCTCCTTGAATACAGCAAGTTTTTGGCCTTGGCTGAAAACCAAATTTTTATTAAGTGACAATAAAATGTAGATAAGCCTATATGCTGTCAAAATACCAATTTTAGTGCATCTTTTGAAATATCCACTATGAAAATGAAATTTAAATTGTCTGACTTACTGTCAAATTACTTTAAAAGAATGGAGATAACCTTCAAACATACATTATATTTATCTTAGATGAATAACCACAAATAATAATGCACTTATTTATTTCGTGGTGGGGAATAAAATTTCAATGAAAAGGAGAACGGATGCTTGCTTGCTTGTTTATGTCCTTACTCCTGTCTTCAAAGTAAAATTATTTCTTGTCATGTTATCATTAAATCACATTATTTATCTTGAAGAGCCTATCTTTCCATTAACTTTTGAGTTGCACCACTTATTCTTCTGAGATTCTTTTCCATAATGTTCTAAATGTTGTTTGTGAAAAATTATCTAAACTTAAAAATGAAAAAGTTTTGCTTTGTTAAAATAAAATATAAAACAACTTATTCATTATATTATGTACTTCTCTTTGTATAAAAACCTCATTAATTCATCAGTATTTGTGTGTGTCTGTGTTAAGTGCTTGTTTAATCTCAGACTCATTGCTCTTCCTTGACTATTACGATTCTTTTCTGCATTTTTCCCCAAAGGATGGAAAATTCATTTACAAGGAGTGATATTAATAATAGTAAAGTCAAATAATTAGTTATTGAAATTTATCTACATTAAGAATGTGCATTTTGTCCCTAGCAACTCTTTCATTTTAGCTATAAAAACTGATCAGTTTAGGTTAACTTCTGAAAAAGAAAGATAGTGTGATAAATATATGTGCCAACCTGACACTTATAGGAACATGTGGATGGAGTCTAGCCTGTCAATCAGGTCACAGTCCAAAGATGCCTCTTTATTATGTGTGACGGCCTATTACAGAGGGCACTGGAAACCCCACCTTCTCTCTCAGCCTTTGCCTTTATGCCTTCAAGCCGTGCTGGGGCTAGTGAGCCATGCTGGAACATGCTCCCAAGTCCTAGAGAGACTACCTCCGCCGTTTGATACACCAAAATTTTCACCCACCATCCTATGATCTTCCTGCATTTTGTCTCATTGCTTGTGGCTACATGAGTGCAAAGAGGGATTTATGGACTAGTATTGGATGGATAGCCTAGTATTGAACTTAGGGATTTGATCTGGACTTGGGTGAGATGCTTTCCTGAGAGATCAGTACTTCATGATATAAAACTGCGTCTAACACATATAGGAGTCTCTGTATTTGTTTCTCTGGTCAACCTAACCTAAAACAGATGATGAACTGTGTTAGTCTAGGCAGACTAGAGGAACAAATTTCAAAGACACACATATGGATATATGGAAAGGGTTTATATACAAAAGAAATGTGACCCTAAGAAGGCATCCCAATCCAGTCCAATGCAAAGTCATACGTCCAATAATAACCCATATTCCTGAAATCAGTCTATAAAGTCTGCTTCCGACTCAGGACGCCACAGATCAGTGGGTGCAGAATTCTGGCGCTGGCAGGGGTCTCCCCATGGCTCCTCACTTGCAGGGCTCAGGTCCACCAACAGCATGCCACTCCAGCTTCAGAGGTCTGCCTCCATCAGGGCAAAGCCATGTGGTCTCTCCACTGGCTACTCCAGCCTCCCAGCCACCGCCATTCTGTGTTGCCTGTGGTTAATCATCTCTCTAACTAACTCCCAACAACTGGGGAAGATAACTTCTCATTTCATGAGGGAAATGTCGTGAGATTTCCCAGGAGTCTCAGGTGAAAGCCATGCCCACATAGAGGCCTCATCAGCTACTCAATGACTTTCTCCTGATTAACAAGCCAAACTTCACCCCTATATTTCAATTATAAAGTTGACATAAGCACATGACTACCACATGAACTAAGCATCATTTCTTAAGGGTTAAAAAGAAAAGGATGAGAAAATATGAAAGATTAAATGAAGCAACCTATAAAGTTATTAATTTATTACATTATACAAAATACAATAAAGGACGTTTTGTCTCTTTCTTTAAAAGAATTAATACAGAGAAGTGCCTTGTGTTCTCTTCTGGACTTGAAAATCTCAAAGAAAACTACTACATTTAAAGGTCGTTTTGTAAAATGTGGGCAGCCAGCTACATAAAGTTGTTGCATTTCTGTTTGTGAAACGATTAAATTGTGAGATACAGTCATTTCCATGAGCTCTGACATTATGGTAGTGGTAGGTTACCAATCAGTAAACCATAGTGAGACATACTGAACTTATAGTCAAGGAATATAAATTGAGTCATTGGCCTAAAAATGTATTTATAATTACAAGAACTTGTATGGAATATTCAGTATGAGTTGGGAAAATCATATGATAAATATGTTTTATATTCTCTGATACATTTTGACAATAATGCTAGTGCTCGAAATTTATACTAGTTGTATTTAAAGAAAAATTTAAAGATTCAGAAGCTCCATGAAAATTTTCATTTTACTTGTCTTAAAATATTGCCCAACCTAAAGAGTCAAGTGTTCTTTGTATTTTACTCATGGTTTCAAAATCTTAAGAAGCATGCCAACTTACATTGTATCACTGCAATTTTTAAAGCTGTATTAAAAAGACTACGGTCTCTGCAATGAGCCTATTTTTGACTTCTATGACCCCAGACTCTGACACTGGAAAATGTGGTTGAATAATGTAACTACAAGCAAATTCACAGACTTGCCCTCTTGTTACAGACAGAAAAGGTACCTATGATTATTATAATGGTTTGGTTTCACAGGATTTCCTCTTTTGCGGTATTTGTGGTAAAAATAATAAATATGCATATTTAAGTTAATTTATGAAATGTCCATTATACTTAAGCACAATACATATTCCAATTTTGTATCTGTAATCTTGTGGTATTATTTCATAAAAATATTTTTAAAGTTAATTAAAATGGGAAAGCCATAATCATTTGTATGTTTTCTCTTTCATGTGTACATCACACTCACTGAGAATATTATAGAACTATGGTTTATTCTAGACTTTATGAAAATTTTAACAGTATAGAACTGGTGTATATCACTGCCGACTTTATGGATGGCCTGTCCTGATTCGAGTTTGCTAATGGATGCACACTTCATGAGTTTCCAACTGCAATGAAGATTCTTCACATTGAAAGATATGATTGTTTTCCTCAGAGCACTGGGTTGGTGTAAGTGGGTAATATAGAAATTAGATACCAATTATGGGGGAATAAAGGCACAAGGTGGTTGGCTTACAAAGTCTCATCGATGGGGGAATATATATGCATAGGATTATAGAATCAAGGTGTAGGTATTTTTTAACTGCAATTGTAAGGATATCTTTTGTTCACTTATAGAAAATATTTTTAAATGATGGTGACCCATGTTGAATTTTATGCATTTAGTTTTATCCTGTTAGGTATAGATATGATTTTATTGTTTACTTGAAAGTTACATATGGTTGCAGAGTTATGTAAAAGTGTAAAATTAGCAAGGGTGGTCTGTGGCAGTCATGTGCTTATATTAATTTCATGATTGAGATGTAGGGGTGGAGTCTAGCCTGTTAATCTGGAGATAGCCATTGAGTAGCCAATGAGGCCAATGTGTGGGCATGGCTTTCTCCTGAGACTTCTGGGAAATCTTGCTATGTTTCCTTCATGGAGATGAGAAGCTATCTCCCGATTTGCTGGGAGTTATTCTCAGAGATGATGAATCACAGACAAGACAAGATGGCAGCGTCCAAGGAGCTATAGGAGTCGGAGGAGAAGCCACATGGCCTTACCCTGATGGGGCTAGACCTCTGAAGCTGGAGAGGCCCCATGGGGATTCCTGCCAGCCATGAGTTGCTTCTGCCACCACTGAATGCTTTTAATAGACCCTGAGCCCTGAAAGTGAGGAGCCATGGGGAGACCCTACCAGCACTGGGATTCTGCACCCATTGACCTGTGACTTTGTGAGTCGAAAGGAGACATTATAGACTGGTATCGGGCATATGGGCTAATATCGGATTTATGACTTTGAACTGGACTAGGTTGGGATGCTTTCTCAGTGTTACATTTCTTTTGCATATAAACCATTCCTTTATATCCATATATGTGTCTATAAATTTGTTCCTCTAGTCTACCCGGAATAACACAAATATATAATGAATGTTTTTGAAACCTTCTTTATTTATTACAGGTTCTATTTCAATATCTGATCATGTTTAAATCAACTTTTGACTATACATTCAAAGACTTTATAGTGTGTCCATTAAATGTTTTACTTAATCTTTAAATTTAAGGTCTTGTGAATTTCTATATGTCTAATTCAATTCAGATTAAATTTACCTATATTCCCCCAATTCTTTTAGCTTTTTCAGCTTATTAATTTTCAAACATGACAATGATATTATGCAATTAACAGAAGCAGCTAAATATTAAATATTAAAGAAGTAATTAGAAATTAAAGAAATCTGGATGGTTAAGCCCTGGGCTGCTAACAGAAAGATCGGTGGTTCAAATCTGACAGAAAGATAGCTACAGAAGGAAAAACTCTGATTGGATACCATAAAAATTACAACTTAGAAAACCCCACAGGTAGGTCTGCTCTACTAAAAAAGTCTTTGAGTCACCATCAACTCAGTGGCACACACAATAATCACCATCTCTGAGTTACAAATTATACATGTCTCTCCTAATTTATAAAACAAGGGTGTTAGAATTTGATTCTGAATTTAATTAGATGTATTAAATAGACTTCATTTCCAAGATAAAAAATTATTTTTCCCTCAGCTTTTTTTAAATCTAATTTTTGATGATCCTTGGTTAGAAAGCAGTTTCAGTTCAGTTTTTACCCAAGATGTAAACAAAGAGTAATTACATTGTACAATAGTTATTTTTAAAATATATCATAGAGAAACACAAACCAAACTCACTATCATCTTGTTAATGCAGACTCATGGTGCCCCTATCTGCAGGTGAGGGCTGCCCTATTCATTTGAGACTGTAACTTGTAGTGGGAATAAAAAGCCCAGTTTTTTTTTTGCTCACAGAGAGCCTGGTGGTTTCAAACTGCTGACCTTGAGGTTAGAAACACAAGGCCTAGCACAGTGTGGGAACATATAGAGGTCAAGTTATTCATGGAGTTTTAAACTCCAGCATGTCTCAAAGTGGATCCCTGAACCCATGTTTTCATTATTTCCCCAGTTCCGGAATGCATCATTGAAATAGAAATCCTTAACAACTGATAGCTACTCAGTAGAATTAAGTAATAAAAGAGATACTTAAAAATTAGTAGTTTCTTAGTTTCTGATCTCCCATATTGAATTCATATTGAAATATAGCATACAGGCCATTATGTTCAGAAAGGTCAAGTGGGCACCCTTAGAACTGTTGTTTACTAGGTAAATTGTAAAAAAAAAAATACCACATTCCAAGAGAGATGGCAGAGATAAGTTCTACCATCTAAGACTTAAAGGATATACTGGTAGCTTTCCTACCACATACCTGTTAAATTCACCTATTTGTCATGGGCAAAACAGATGAAGAATGGCAGTGGATTATTAGAAAGTTAACCAAGTGGTGGTTCCAACTGTAGCTGCTGTTCCAGATGTAGTTTCATTGCTTGAACAAGTTAATACTTTTCCTAATACATGGTATGCAGCTATTGACCTTTACAATGCCTTCTTCCCAAAATCATTATAGAAGGGCCACTTGAAGCAGTTTGCCTTCAGTTAGCAGAGGGAACAATACACATTCACAATCATCTCCCACAGATATATCGACCCTCTGCCTTGTGCCATAATTTAGTCTGAAAGAACTTTCATTACCCATCTTTTCCACAGCATGTCACACTTGTTCATTATATTGATAACAATATGCTCTTTAGATACACTAAAGTAGGAGTATCAAAGATTTAGGCACCCTCCACCTCTGTAAAATGTCTATGGGTTCAGCAATGTGGGGCATGTCAAGATATTCATATACTAAAGTGAAAGATAAACTATTGCATCTGGACAACACTAGAACTAAACAGGAGACATGACCTTAGTGGGCGTCCTTGAATTTTTGAGGCAACATATCCCTCACTTGTGTGTGCTACCTATTTATCAAGTGACATGAAAGGCTGCCAGTTTTGATTGGGACCCAGAAGAAGAAATGACTCTGCAACGAGTTCAGGCAGCAGTACAAGCTGCTTTGCCCCTGGAACCATAAGATCCAGCTGCTTCTATTGTGCTGGAGGTGTCAGTTGCATATAGAGAGGCAGTCTGGGGTCTTTGGCAGACCCCTATTGGTGAATCACAGCATAGACCATTGGGATTTTGGAGTAGAGTCCTGCCTTCGTCTACAGACAACTACTCCCATTTTGAAAAACTACTGATTGCCTATTTCTGGGCTTTAGTGGAGACTGAACGCCTCACCATAGGCCACCAAGTAGCTATGAGGCTTGAGCTGCCCACCATAAACTGAGTAATGTCTGACTCACAGAGTCATAAAATTGCACGCATATAGCAGCTCTCCATTGTTAAATGGAAGTGGAATACATGAGATTGGGCTAGAGCAGGACCTGAAGGTACAAGTAAGGGGCATGGAGAAGTGGCCCAAATGCCCACAGCACCTTCCTTCTCCCAGTCTGTACCTATGGCCCCCTGGGGAGATCCTTAAAATAGGTTAACTGCGAAACAGAAAAGTCATGCTTAGTTTACTAATTGCTCTGCACAATATGCAGGCACCACTCATAAGTGGAGAGCAGCAGCACTGCAGCCCCTTTGAGAGACCTCCCTAAAGGATAGCGTTGGAGGGAAAGTCTCCCAATGGGAAGAACTCTGAGCAGTGAACTTGACTGTAAGGAGAAATGGCTAAGTATCTCGTTGTGTATTGTGTTTTAATTTTTGTTCTGTGGCTAATGGATTGTTAGGGAATTAGAAGGAACATAATTGGAAATTGGTGACAAAGAGGTATGGGGGTGGTCCAAGTAAGTAAAGATAATTGTGTCCCATGTGCATGCTCACCAAAGGGTTATCTCTGAAGAGGAAGACTGACAATCCAGTGGATGAGATGACATGCATTGTAGAGACTAATTCTCCTCTTTGACTCCTGTTATTGCTCAATGGATACATAAACAAAATGGACATGCTGACAGGGATGACAGTTATGAATGGACACAGCAACATGGACTTCTACTCACCAAGGCTTTCTTAGCCACTGCCACTTCTGAGTGCCCAAACTGCTAGCAGCAGAAGTCAACATTGAGTCAAAGATGCTGGACCATTCCTTGGGGGCATCAGCTGGTGAACTGGTAGCAGGTTGATTATACAGGATGACTTCTGTCACAGAGGGGACAGCATATTGTTCTTATTGGATATGGATTTGCTTTCCCTGCATGCAGTGCTTCTACCAAAAGAACCATTCATGGACCTACAGAATGCCCTATCCACCAACACTAAATCTCATACAGCATTTCTTCAGATAAAGGAACTCACTTAACCTCAAAGGAATGCTGCAATGGGCCCATGTCCAGGGAATCTATTCGTTGTACCATGTTCCTCAACACCTTGAAGGGACCGACTTCATAGGACAATAGAATGCCCCCCCCCAAAAAAAAGACACAATTACAACCAGGTGGCAACACTTTGTAAACTGGGTCATTATTCTCCAAGGGGGCTGTATATGCTCTAAACCAATGGCCAATAGATTGTGCATGTCTCCAACAGCCAGGATTCATGGGTCCAGGAACTAAGGGGTGGAAGCCCAAGTGGCATCACTTACTATTACTTCTAGTGATCCGTTTGCAGTATATTTTGATTCCTGTCCCAGCAACCCTATGTTCTTCAGGCCTGTAGATCTTAGTTCCAAAGAAAAGAACACTCCCGGGGGGAACACAGGATAATTACACTGAACTGGCTGCTAAGAATGCCCCCTGGCCATTTTGGGCACCTTATGCTTTTGTAGTCACAGGTAAAGAGGGGTGTTCCTGTACTGAAAGCATGATTAGTCCTGACTAACAATGGGAAATTGGACTGGGACAGCATAATGAAAGTAAAGAAGACTATGTCTGGAATCTCAGAGATCCCCTAGACTTCTGTTTGTACTGCCAAACCCTTGATTAAAATAAATGGTAACTCAATCTTGACAGCACTGCTAGTGACTCAGACTCCTCTTTAATGAAGGACTGTGTCACCCACCAGGCAAAGAACCATGACCAACTGAGGTGTTGACTGAGGGCAAAGAAAATACAAAATGAATTGTGGAACAGGGTAGTTCTACTTAGCAGTTATAACCATATGATTGATTGCAAAGACAAGGTTTGTGATTGCCCTATTTCTTTAAATGTACTTTTTGAATATAGTTCCTTTGTTCATGTATAATATACCAGATACAAAGATTTAAACTTATATGTATGCTAGCTATATGATGTTGGGTATAAGACAATTTCATTAATGTCTGAAAATTATATATGACTAAAGAATTCTTTACAAGTGCCAGGTTGGCAGGGGGTGACTGTATAAGCTATGGTTTTTTTTTTTTTGCTGAGGCTTCCAAAGAAACATGTGGGCAGAATTTAATAAGGTTGCACCTTGATTGGAGGGTGATCAACATAAAGATCTTTCGTTCTTTCTGGTGATCAGAGTAACATTCTGCTGCTGGAGCTAGTCATTTGCCTCAACCAAGTGATACCCTACCTGTGGGTAGAGTCAACCCAAGGATCATGTTGCCTTGCTGTGCTTCTCTAGAGCTTGATACCCGATTAGGTCTCCTTAATTATGCCCCCAAACTACTAACTCGTGTTGTCCCACCCTGCAGTCTGCTACCTGGAGCCTTCCAACTTTGTATGTCTTTCCTGAGGGTAGATTCCACTCTCTACTTCCTTGACCTTGGACCAGCCACTAGTGTGATTTGAAGGACCTTCAGTATATTAATTATTCCACGACAGTGAGTTGAACTTAGCCCTGTGAACTGCTGTGTGGACTAATTAGCTGTTACAGTCCTTCTTGTTACATAAACATATCCATATATATATATATATATATATATATATATATATATATAATCATAAGTATCCTCCTGGTTTTACATCTCTAGAGAACTCTGCTTAACACTGATTTTTTTTTTCTTGAACAGTAGAAACTACAGTATGATGCTTGAGGAATATATGAAGGTCCTCACACTCCTCATTAGATGAAGTACAAGTCTGGCGAAATAATGTCAGCCTTCTATTTCAGAAAAGGTATGACCTGTCTCTTTCTATCTTAAGGGTTATGAAAGTAGAGAGAACACATGTGGGCTTCACCCACAATGGACATGGTTGTTGGTTGGTTCCTTCCTGACAATCTTTTGTTAGGAGCCAGACCTCTGGTTGAATTGCTACCCTGCCTTCACCAGATGAGGAAGTGGATAGTTTATCCATAAATTAGGAAATCATGCTGAACCTGACCAAGAATACTGATATTCTTTGATAGACATTGAAACACCATGTGTTCATGGTGAGCCTGCAGCTCAGGAATGCAGATAAGTAATCCAACAGGCATGTGGACCACTAAAAACACATACTTATTATGTATAAAAATGTGTATCCACTTTTCTTTTGCCAACTCAAAAGTCCTGGACAAGGGTTACCATTCTGTACCGTGGGCTGAAATTCTTCTCATTGGATGGCATAGAATATCCTTTGTATATTTTACCATTCTCTGCCATCAGTATTCCAGAGAGTTGAGATGATCCAGAGGTTTGACTTTTAAATCTGGATTGCTTGCAAACAATGTTTCCATATTATGTTAGTGGTCAATTTCTTCCTCGTGTCTTACTTCAATGAGTGAAGCAGAGGCTAGAGTATTCAAAATCTCTATTTTTATTTCTGTATTCTCCAAGAGGTCTAGTTGGTGCCTCCGTAGGTGGCTGTTGAGCAGTCATTTTCCTCCATGTTCTAACAGCAGGAGCATTAAGGATGGGAGGCCAGAAAAATGAAGCTTTACATCTTTCAGTGAAGATGGTGGCAGCAACTACACTTAAGCAAAGTCAAAGACATGGATAGATAAGCAATAGGTTGATATTTTGGCCTGAGTTTCTGGGTTAAGACTCATAAGACAGTCTTATTTATCTCATCTACATATAAATAGAAAGGCGTCTCCAAATTAGGGAAACCAGAGGAAGAGCTTCCAGAAAAACTGGCCTTAGGGTTTAAATGCACTTCTTACTGTCAAGTGTTCACTCAAAGAAAGTGATCTCTTCTCCTTTTCTCAAGTCATAAAAGAGTCTGCCAACTCCAAATCAAAGTATCTAAATCTTGCAATATTCTGCCATTCCTAGTGATTCTTTTAGCTGTCTCCTAGTAAAATGAAAGGATGTGGCAAAAATAGTTCTGTACACAAAGGATACAGATGCCATTCATTCTGGGACAGGATAAATATGAGAAGCTAGAACTGAGGATGGCACAGACAAGCCTTCTTCCCAGGTATTTCAAATCCCTTTTTGGAAATGTTTTAGGGAAGTCTTGGTATCTATTACTGTATGTAGAACTGCAAATTCCAAGGTCCTCTACATACTGGATAAAACAAATCCTTGGGTGGAGAAATGTGTCAGATCTTCCATCAGAATTTAAACTAGACTGTTTAAGAGCCTCTGTGTCAGAACTGCCCATTGAGGGTATGAAATTTTATCTATATTTCCTTTATGCTATCAGTCAGGTCCATATATAATCTTTAGTTGCTCTTCCTGCATTTTCAGCCTGTCCCAGCTGGTAATTTAACCCTAGATCTTTGTGAGGAACTGCCTATATTCCATAGATTATCATGTGTAAGTTTATCAGCCTGATGATAAGCAGCATGACGGATTCTGCATTTCTCAACAGGGAAGCATGTAAAGGAGAGAAGACCAATAAAATCTTTAAAGGTCATGTCAAGCATGCCAACTAAGCTCTACAACTTATCAATATACCAACCAGGGTCACTGGAAAAACTTCCAACCTCATCATTGCAGGTGTTTAGATCTCCCAAAATAATTTATTATGGAAGATGTTATTTGGGGTGACATCATGCAAAAGATGAGAGGATATACCAGGATATTCCCAGGGAGCATAGGTAAAATTGAATCCTTGGTTAAAATTTATAGATTATCAGAAAGGGACCCAGAGTAAGGTGGTGAGGCTGTTGGGGGCACAGGGCCGCAGTTACTTTCAGTGAACTTGTGAGTGCCTAGATCAGAATACTGGGAGCAGTGTTTGACTGCACTTCCCACTTAGGGGAAAGTGTTAGACTGTATTGAGAACATATCTCAGTGAGGCCCTTTAATAATTTGAAGGCTCAAATGTAGAGGACCTAAGAACACTTCCCTTCTCTTAGAAAAAAAAAGTTCAATTAGTGGATAGTATTAAAATGTAGGGTGACCCCCTTCTGGACACCATTTCTAATCACCCAGCATAAACTTAGGGCAGACTGTATTGATTTTTGATTTTTGAGGGAATCAAGTTGCAAGTGAAATTTCTCCAAGTTTTTGATGAAACATTCCAGAGTAGTAACCTGGGAAATAAAGGCACAACTGATTCTAGCCCATTTTAGATTACTTAAATCTGAAAAAGAGAAAAGTGGAAATTTGGTTTGCTAGGAAGCCATTACCTCATGGTTAATGCTGACATTTTGAAGATTCTATCCTGATCCAGAGCCATCCTGGATTATGGGTCCTTCAACCTGGGAGTTGATCTCATCCCCAGTAGGTTTTACTGGCTGGGACACAGCGGAGATGGCCCCACTGAAGGCTTCCTTTGTCTTCTCTCAGAGTTACTCTCATGGCTAGTCTTCCATGCTCCAGTCTCAACTTTCCTTGTGAACCTAACCATTTTACCTGAAACTTTTCTTCCCTCACCTGGGAGACTGTGATTCTCTTTCACTCTCAAGCTTTCAAAATGATTCCAGAGCTTTGGCAGGACAGTTTCAAGAACGTGATCCCCGGAGGAATTGTCACAGAGTGGGGCACGGGGAGGTGATGTTATCTTTTATCTTGTTAAACCAAGATAGCGATAGAAAAATACATACAGAAAAGAGCCTGCAGTTGTGGGATCTTTATTGGAAAAACTGCACCTGGCCATTAAGAGGGAAATTTTAATCCCTGACCTATATTCATGATGGATCTGGATCTTATGCTATGAAAGGTGAAGCAGCAAAGCCTTCCAATGAACAGGACTCTCTGTACTCAAAGTAAAATTGGACTGTGCTGAAACATTTGGGTCTTGAACCCATAAAAGCAAAAAATGACAAACTTCTATAGTTTCTCCTAAAACCACAATGCCACATATTAAGAGGGTCCAAAGACCAAGAGAGAGGTTTTCAAAACTCAGAGCAACACTTGGTCTTGAGTGTCCCTCCTTCGAATGCATGAGCAGGATGAGAGCTCTGCTTTCCTGGTCTACCCTGAGAGAGCTGCCATTTTACTTGTCTTGGAATTTGGTCATCAAAGGATCCAAATGTATGCACAGTGGGTATAAATGCCCTCTCAGAGGCACTTTCACTATCTCCAGATGCACATTCTCATAAACTTCAGTCTATGTCCTTTAAATAACAAGCAGTAGTACCTATGGAACAAGATTGGGCTATATTCTTGACGCCATGAACCCACGTGGTCACCGAACAATTAAGAACCTTGACTATTTGAGGCAATTTTCCTCTATCTTGGGATCACTGAAGTGAACTCCTTCAACTATGTCTGGGAGCAACACATACACAACCAGGTGCCTCAATGGCTTTCCAGCACTTACCTGACAGGTCTTCAAAATCCTAGAACAGCCCTCAAGTATTAAACTCTCACCTTTCCTGCAATTGCAGGGATCTTCAATGTACCAGCTAAGAGGAAAATTGATAAACCCAAGAAGACAAATCTGAGAGGAAAACCCTCCACTCTCAAACACAAAACAACACTTTAAAACATTTACTGAGTGAAAGACGAAAGTGAAAGGAGAACAGATACCAAATTCAGGCATGCCTAGAAGTATTTATAGTTACTTTATTATTTGAGAGCACAGTTCCTCTTCCTCCCAAGCCTAACATCCATCTCTGAAGAGTGATTTAGGTATTGGAATTTTCTACTCATTGTTATAGGGTATCAGTACATTAGATGGTGGTTTTATTTCTGGTGCCCTTTAGTGTGATGAGTGACACAATTTTCCAAGCTTTGGGGGGCTTGCCTTGGACTGTTTCAAACTGGGACTCAAGTAACTGTCAGCACTGTTTCCTTCTCTGTGGTCCTCATAATCTGGTGTGGGCAGAAAGCCAATTGTAAGAGCATTAGATAGGTGGATAGCTCCTTATTCAGTTCACAGCCCTGATAGAACTGAATAGGATTTCTCAGGGATTTGACCAATTCTCATTTAAGAACATTGTGGGAAGGCTTGTCTCTTTTGGATGATGGAGATGCTACATTTGTGGTATCAACCTCTAGTTCTTCTGACTTGAGCCAATGTCCTGCTAACTTGAGTTCATTCAACTCTTCAGTCATATGCCTGATTTGATGATTTTGTTGCCATCTACGCAGGCTCCAACAGTCTGTGCTCTTCCTTTTTCCTGTTTCATCTTCCTCACCCTTAGTTCATGTGGGTCAGGGAAAGTCTCTAATAGACATCTGATCCATGCATGAACTTGAGCCTGATTAAATTTACCCACTTCTAAAACTCTGGACCTACTTTCTTGATATAAATTTCATATATATATATGTATGTATTCATATATATTTTTTCATGTATAAGCTGAGTTTTCAGTACTTTTTATTTTTTAGACACCTGAAAAAAATCCATTATTTTTTAATTCAAATTTTCCATGAACATGTTTTTTAAATTGGGGGCTCGTACAACTCTTATCGCAATACACGTATACATACATTGTATCAAGCACATTTGCACGTTTGCTGCCTTCCTCGTTCTGAAAACATTTGCTTTCTACTTGAGTCCTTAGCATCAGCTCCTGAATTTTCCCCACCCTCTGCACTCCCCCCTCCCTCATGAACCCTTGATAATTTATAAGTTATTATTATTTTCTCATATCTCACACTGCCTGACATCTCCCTTCACCCAGCTTTCTGTTGTCCATCCTTCAGAGAGGAGGTGATATGTCGATCCTTATAATCTGTTCCTCCTCTTTTCAAGGCAATTTTAATGCAACCTTTGTGGTAAAATTAGGTGCGTTGGTTGATAATTGATTTGTCTTATACCTGAGTATATACAATACATACACATACATATATGTAAATTTGATTTTTTTCTTATTTTCTTTCTTAGCCAGCCCATCATAACACAATTAATAAAGGGTTGGAACTGGTTTTCTTTATTTCTCTTTCTCTGCTAACTTATTTATCTTCTAGACTTTAATCTCTTCAACATTTTCCTGAAAATATTTCTCTTATCCTCCACATATTATTGCAATCAACTCAATATTTCTGAATACAGGTATTTCTCATATTAATTAATATACAGTTTAATAATCCATGTGGAACTCAAGTTAAAAAAGATACATTAAGTTGGTGTCTAGGAAGGAATGTAATATAGGAATATCTCTTTTGAAACAACACAATTGTTTGAGATGAGAGTTCTGATAAAAAATTCACTGAAGAGTTGATATTGATGGAAATCTTAAGTCAAGGTTGGAAACTGAGTGAGAGGTCACTCAGAGGGCTTCCTAATGGCTTGTGCTAGCTTGTAGGGATGGCGGAGTATAGTAGTCAAGGGTTGGGCTATTACCAGTTCAAAACTACAAACCACTCCGTGGAAGAAAGATGAGACTTCCTGCTCCTGCAATCTTGAAAACCCACAGGGACAGTTCTACCCAGTCATACAGGGTCACTATGAGTTAGAACTGACTTGATGGCAGTGGACTTGACTTTTGCTTTGGGTCCAGTTATAACAATACCTCCAAGCAGGGAGCAGGAGCAGAGACCAATCATAGTCTAGGGAATAAAGAAAGGCACATGTCTGATTAGGAGATGGAAATAGCTGCCTATAGCATGGTTTTGGTTCCCCAGCCCCCATGATTGCATTTTTGTATAGCACAAGAGTTAGAAAAGGACAAACAATTTAATATCTTTGGAATTAGAACCATAAAAAGAACTAAAAAAGGCTGTGATAAATTAGATACAATTTAGGATTATTATATACTTCTTTACATAATAGCATAATGGCTTAGTTGAAATTGAAGGACTATAATAACCTTATGTAAAGAAGTATATTCTTCAAACAATAATGCCAAATTGATTACAATGGAATCAAAATGCTTAAAAAATGGCACGATGAATGTGACTAGCTTAACTAAGATGTGACTTGACAATAGCTATTTAAAAATAATTTCAAGTATAAATGTTAAAAACATACAAATTTTAAAATCATGCCAGTGCAAACATAATTATTTTTGCATGGCTATGGTATGTATCCTCCACCTTATGTTACCTAATTAACAACCTAACTTGTAAAATGCTGCAAGTATCTTAGCCTTGTCATATCATTTAAACACTTAGAGCACTGATTTGTGCTAGCTCTAATGATGTATTTTGATAATTTGCTAGTCACCATGTGATTTCAGATAGGAGCAATTGAGTGGTTAGTAAATTTTTGATAGGCTATTTTAATAGATTTGATGTCAAAAGTTAATTGACAAAAAGACTCAGCTGTTTTCTATGTCTTGGTATCATAAGCCTCAGTGTGATAGATTTCAGGTGCACCTTGATCCCTCGAGTGCAGAACACTGATAGGACAGCTCCAGACACTTTGTTTCATGCAAGTAATTTTAAAGGCAGAATTGGAGAATTTCTTCTTTTAATCTCTTTTCTTTTTAATCATTGAGGAAAACTTTCTACAACAACAGGCATTCCCTGAAATCCATATATCATGCCTTATGTTCATCTTTAAAGCAAGCACTACTAAAGAAAAAAAATTTTCCGAAAATTTTATACTACCCAAGTTCACCTTTGAAATAGGGAAAGAGCACCTTAGCTAAGGTTTAGCTAAGTGATCACATGGAAAAAATGTGAGCAAAAGACCAATGAAAAGGGTACAGAAGTAGCTCAGAAATATTAATTTGGTACATACATGTATACCCTGAGTAGAGAATGAAGACATAGTCCATTTTATTTTTGGCGTTAGTCTTCATTTTACCAAAAACTATTTTTTCATTAAGAAAAAAGACATGGCTAGTGGGGGAACAGGGCACTAACCCACCCAAGGGGAAGTATTGTTTATATCTCCACAGGGAAAGATGGAACAGACCTCAACTCGAATGCAGCACACTGGCACGAAGCAGGGAACAAAGAGAGATCTGAGGGGCCAGCCACATTACTAACTAAGTGGACAGCCTTACCTTACCCCAGAAGAATTCATTTCAAAGGACGGAAATGAAATTATAGCTCAAGGAGAGGCATGTGTTTTATCAGAGCAAACAGGAGCAAAGAAGGGATAGAAAGGAGAGTGCCCAACCGAACCCCTGACAACAGTATTCCTACTCAGAGCAGCCAAAGCAAAGAGAGAATCATAGAGTCAGCCCCACCATGAGACAAGACACCTCTCACTAACTCAGAGTACTGTGAGGGACCTCACAAGACACAATGTGAGAATTGTACCAAATCTGACTCCATCAACCTGAGGTGAAACACAGGTGTGCAACAGAACAGCAAGGTGAGCAGAGAAGCAGTGTCCCAAAGGAATACCCATTATAGACAAGTCTCAACCAGAAAACACTCCTAAAGGGTAACAAACAGATCTCGAACTATTTACAGGCTTTGCTTTTTTGTCATTTTGTTGTTATTGTTGTTTTGCTTTCTTTTCTTTTGTTGCTTTGTTTTGCTTTACCTTGTTTCTTTGTGCATATTATTACATCTGCAAGTTTCTCTAGATAAGATAGGTGGGATAAATAATTGAGGAGAAAATAACTGGACCAACACTTCTGGAGGGGAATGTGACAAGGGGAGACAAAGGAAAGGAAGTGGATGTTAATAAACTCAGAGACAAGAGAACAACAAGTGATCTAAAATTGATGGAGAGGAGGGGATAGGAGGCCTGATAGGACTTGATCAAGGCCAATGTAATCAAGAGAAATTCTGGAAACTCAAATGAAGGTTGAACATGATAGTGGGGCAAGGGGAAAGTAAAAGGAAATAGAGGAAATAACTAGGATGTTAAGGGCATTTATAGAGACCTAAATATAGGCATGTGCATGTAAATATACTTCTATACGACAATGTGGAAATAAATCTATGTGCATACATTTATAGGTTTAGTACTAAGGTAGCATATGGACATTGGGCCTCTACACAAGTACCACCTAAATGCAAGAATCCATTTTGCTATTAACCTGGCATGCCATGATGCTCACCTTCCCAACAAGATCCCTGAAGACAAAGTGGGTGCATGAAGAAATGTGGTGAAGAAAGCTGATGGTACCCAACCATCAAAAGATTTACCATCTGGAGTTTTAAAGACTTGAAGATAAACAAACAGCCATCTACCTGAGAAGCAAAAAAATCCACATGGAAGAAGCATACCAATTTGTGTGATCATGATGTGTCAATAGGATTAGGCATCAGGCATCAAAGGCTTAGAACAAAAAATCATAATGTGAATGAAGGGGAGTATGGAAAAGATATCAAAGCCCATCTGTTGACAATTGAACATCCCCTTACAGAAAGGTGGTGGGAGTTGCTGAGCTAGTCAGGGTATAATATAGCAAAGAGGAAACATACAACTCCAGTTCTTTAATTCTTCCTCCCTCCACGATCATCCCAATTCTAACATAAAAATCTGGCTAGACCAGAGGATGTACACTGGTACAGATAAAGCCTGGCCATACTGGGAATCCAGGACAGATAATCCCCTCAGGACCAGTAATGAAAGTAGTGATGCCAAGAAGTGAAGGGGAAGGTGGGGAAGAAAGGGAGAAGTGATCACAATGATCTACATTTAACCCTTCCATGGAGGGCAGACAATAGAAAGCTGGGTGTCTCACTTCACCCAGTGTAAAACATGAAAAAATAGGAATAATAATTTATAAATTATCAAGGGGTCATGAAGGAGGGAGGATGGGAAAAGGAGGGAGGAGGAAAATGAGCTGATACTAAGGGATCAAGTAGAAAGAAAATGTTTTGAGAATGATAATGGCAACAAATGTGCTCGACACAATGTATGTATGTATGTATGCATTTTGATAAGAGTTGTAGGAGCCTCCAATAATGTGATTTTTTAAAAGCTATACATGGGACTTCAAAAAGTTTGTGGAAAATGGATAAGTAAAAAATATAATGTATATGTTGCACAAAGTTTTGAAGCCCATTTGAATGCCAATGATCCATTGAACAACATAATTAAGAGCAATAAAAATAAATCACTTCCCTTACAGAATTTTATTTTAGTCATGTTTTAGGACAAATATTCATTATCTTTTGACATTGCATTTTGAGGAAAAGAGTTCTGTGTCACATTATTGATCAAATTTTACTATAATTTTAAAAAACATGTAACAGACAATTATTTAAAATCCATTTATATTTTCTTATCTAATTATTGCTTGGAAATAATTGTGTAAAGAAAATATCCCAAATTAAATTATTATGATTTTTAAATATTCAACCACCCTAAAATGTACATTTTCTTTTTTAAAACCAAAAAAATTCTTATTTCTGAAGAATATAATCTGACAATTGAAAAAGTCGGAAAGACATTTTCATTTCCTTTTGTTAAAAAACAAAAACAAACAAGAAGCCCCTTCTTATTGTAAAGAAGTCAGATTATCAATTTAATAGTTGGCAACTCATCAAACCTCTCAACGCTTTGTTGCCATCATTTTTACCCTATCTCCATTCTGTCTGATACTGTCTTCTTCTCTGCACTAGTTAACATCTTCATACCATCTAGATGTGGTGGCATAACCACTCCACACAGAGCTGCTAAACACAAAGTCAGTGGTTTGACCCTTGTAAGTGCTCCGCTGGAGGTAGATGAGGCTGTCAGTTTCTAAAAGTTTTAATATGTTGGGCAACTGAAGGCACAGTTCTACCCTGTCCTATGCAATCACTGAAAACTGGAATCAACTCCATGGCAAGGAGTGTCACTTGGTTGTGGACCCTTGAAGTGGGCAACACCACTCCCTGGGGGCACTGGAACAATCCACAGGGACTGCAAAAGCAGATGTCTAACTTATATTCTGGACTATAGTACCAAAAAAATGATTGCCAGCTAGACACTATTTTTGTTTTTAAATGAAAAGGAGCAGCAAGCCCAGGGAGTGCACTAGGCTGTGACTTCTTATTCTTTCTCTTCTCTTCCTTCCTCTGGTAAATATCAAAGTCTGCTTCTTTTCTTTCTTTTTAAATCATTCCATTGGGGGAATCATACAAGTCATACAAGTCCTCTTATCACAATCAATACATGCATCTATTGTATGCAGACCACATTTGTACTCGATCCTGCACTATATCCTGCATTATAGCCATAGTACAAAAAAATTGTCCGGTAGATACTGTTTTTTGTTTTTAAATAAAAAGAAGCTGTAGACCCAGGAAGTGCTCTAGTCTGTGACTTTCTATTCTTTCCCTTCCCTTTATTCCTCTGGTAACTCTCAAAATCTGTTTCTTTTTTGAAATCATGTTTTGGGAGCTCATACAAATTATCTTATCAAAATCAATACATACATCTATTGTATGCAGATCACATTTGTACCTTTGCTGCCATAATCATTCTCAAAACATCCTTCTTCTACTTAGGCCCTTGGTATCAACTTCTCCCACCCGAATCCCCCTCCCTCATGAACCCTTAGTAATTTACAAATTATCATTATTTTGTCATATTGTACACTGTCCAATTTCCTACTGTCTGTACCCCAGGGAGGGGGTTATATAGATCCCTATAATTGGTTCCCTCTTTCTACTCCATCTCCTTTCCACCCTTTCAGTATCACCACTATTACCATTGGTCCTGATGAGATCTTCTGTTCTGAATTCCCCATGTTTTCGGCTCCTATCTGTACCAGTGTACATCCCCTGGTCTAGATGGATTTGTAAGAAAGAAGTGGTATCATCATAGTGGGGGCTGGGGGACAGAAATCATTTAAGAGCTACAGTAAAGTTGCATATGTCATTGTTGCTACACTGTACCTTGACTGGTTTATCTCTTCCCTGCAGCCCTTCTATAAGGGGATGTTGCTTGATCAACAGATGGGCTTTGGGTCCCTATCTGTAACCCCCCTCATTTATAATGATATAATATTTAGTTATTTGATGACTGATACCTGATCCTTTTGACACCTCGTGGTCACACAGGATGGTGTGCTTCTTCCATGTGGGTTTTGTTGCTTCATAGTTAGATGACTGCTTGTTAACTTTCGGGCCTTTAAAACCCCAGACACTAGATCTTTTGATAGCTGGGCACCACCATCTTACTTCACCACATGTACTTATGCACACATTTGTCTTCAGCGATTGTATCAAGAATTTGGCATATAATGTTATGATTTTTAGTCTTTTGATGCCTGATAACTTATCCCTTTGACACATTGTGGTCAAACAGGCTGGTGTGTATCTTGGATGTGGATTTTGTTGCTTCTAAGCTAGATGGCCGCTTGTTTACTTTTAAGACTTTAAGACCTCAGGTGCTATATCTTTGATAGCCAAGCACCATCAGCTCTCTTCACCACTTTTGCTTATGCACATATTTGTCTTCAGTGATCAGGTCAGGAAGGTGAGCATCAAGGAATGCCAATTTAATAGAACAAAGTGTTTTTGCATTGAGAGAATACTTAAGTGGAGATCCAAAGCCCATCTGTTATAGTAATACCAACCATAAAAATATATGCGCATGGATCTAGTTCCCTAGCATCATATATAAATATATTTACTTCTGTATATGTCTAAAGTTAGACCTCTAAAAATGTCTTTTACCTGCCAGTTCTTTTTTCTATTTCTTTTTACTTTCCTCTTGTCCCACTATCATGTTCAGCCTTAATTTGGGTGTCAGTAATTTCTCTCTGTTACATTACTCTTGATAAATCCCTAGCAGACCATTCACACCCACCTTGTCACTGATTTTGAATCACTTGTTCCCTTATCCCTGGATCAGTCAACACCACCTCCTTTCCCCCTGCTGCCCATCTTCCATATTCCTCCAGAACCATAAGTTCCATTATTTTCTCCTTCATCCATCCTATATTCTCTAGACAGACTTGCACAAATAATATGTACCAAAGTAGCAAAGCATTATAAAAAAACAAGATAAAATAAAACAAAAAACAAAGTGTGTTTCTTTTAGTGTGAAAAACTAATGTGATCTGTTGGTGGTGGTTTTTAAAAAACGTATTAGTCTCATATAATGTTTGTCCTCTTGTAATTGATTAATTTCATTTAGCATGTCTCTAGGTTTGTCCATATGTTGAGCTGTTTCAAAAATTTTTAACATTTTATTGCATTATGTGTATTCACCAAAATTTATTGATCAACTGATGGGTATTTGGACTGTTTCAATCTCCTAACTATTGTGAATGGTGATATGTATCATATATGTGTTCAGGGTATGGATTTTATTTCTTCGGGATATATGCTCAGTAAAGATATTGCTGGATGATGTGGTATTTATATTTCTGAGATTTAGATGACGTGTCATTCTACATTCCACTATGGGTTGACAGTATTACAGTCTCACAAGCAGTGTTTACAATTCCACATCTCTCCATACCCTATCCAGCTCTTATTATTTTTCACTACATTTAAACTTTGGGATAAAATGCTGAGGTGGGCTGTTATCTCATTATTGTTTTTGTTTGTTTTGTTTTCTCTGTTTCATTTATTGATATTCAAATTTTTTCGTATTCTAATTTTAAGTTTTCTGGGCATATAATTCGCATATCAAACAATTCAATAGTTCAATAACATATTTTAAACTTGTACAATTATCTCCATAATCAATATTTGAAAACTTACTTCTTTCTTTTACTTATTGTCATCAACTACCCCACCTTCCTCCAATCTACTTCACCATGCCTGTGTTAATCTGGGTTGACAAATGAAACAAATCCAGAGACCCTCATACATGAATAAGAAAGAGCTTTATATCAAAGAATAGTTCTATACTTTTAAGAAACTTCCTCAACCAGATCAATTCCATAATCTGATGTTATGCCATAAATACAATATTATTTCCTAAATCCCTTTCTTTTTCATTCTTTGTTTCATTTCTTCCCCCATGGGCTCCTCCATAAATCCCTTTTCAGACTCATGTAATGCAATGATGCCAAATGCAGGAAGATCACGGGTCGCTTAATGCAAACCCCTATGGCAGCGGAAGTGCCTCCAGGGTGGACTCAGTGTGACTCCATGTGACTGCAAAGAGGTAGGTGAAAGCAGAAAAAGGAGGGGGACAGAGAGTCCTTTATCTCAGTCCCCTCCTATCTAGCTGAAACTCACTCGGCAGATGAACCTCTACTTACATGGAACCATGTTGTCACTAAACACAATATCCCTCAAGAAACCCTCAAGTACTCACTGTTTCTATAGCTCTCCCCATCCTAGATTTCATATATAGAAAAACATAGAAAATCATTTTTTAATGACTGCATAAAAGCAAGGCTATTCACTTCCTTGGCCTATGACTAGAGGGAATTCACCTGAAGTTTAATCCATGTGTGGACTCTGCTAATGGATTTTGGAGCTCCCAATTTCATACATAACCTTCGAAAAACTGGGTATTCACAATGTAAGCTTTGATAGCATTCTCTTCTTTGACTTTAGATTTTATCATTCACAATTCTTTAATCACGCAGGCTGGTGTACTTCTTCTGTATGGGCCGCGTTGATGCCTCTTTCACATGGCTGCTTGTTTGGAGACAACTTTTAAGACCACAGACACCATATTTTCTAATATCTGGGCACCAACTCGTTTTTTTTCATCACACTTTCTATATCACATATATCTTCGGTGATACCTTCAAGAGGGGGAACATCAAGCAAGGTTGCTTCATAAGAATGAATTGTTCTCACAGTGAAGCTGGATTTAAGTGTGAACCCCAAATCCATTCATATATCTGTAGTGCATCTATGTCTCTGGCTCACTTTAGAGCTATCATTATTATTTATGTTAGAGAACATTATCAATCATCCTGCTGGGTCATTTTGATTTTCAAATCTGCAATAGCTAATGGATGTAAACATTCTCTTTTAATTTTAATTTTATTTTATTGCAAGCTCTTACAGCTCTTATCACAATCCATACATATATCCATTTTGTTAAACACATCTGTACATATGTTGTCATCTTTTTCAAAATATTTTCTGTCTACTTTAGCCCCTGGTATCTGCACCTTATTTTCTCCCCTCCCTTCCCCATGTCCCCTTGACAATTTATAAATTATTATCATCATTGTTTTCATGTTTTACACTGACTGCTGTCTCATTTTGTCCACTTTTATGTTTTCTGTTTCCCTGGGATGGGGGCCATACATCAATCATTATGATAGCTCCTCCTTTCCCCCCACCCTGGTTTTTGACTACCCAGCTGTCTTCTTTGGTGAACTGTCTGTACATATTTTCTAACCATTTTTTATTGAATTACTCATTTTTTCTTTGAAACATTGATGTTTTCTATACATTTAACAAAATACTTTATGATCAAAATGTCATTTATAAAGAAATCTCCATGTGTGAGTGATATTTCCATTCTTTCCTTAAACTATGTTTGATGGGTGACAGATTTATAAGGGGGCCTAGTCATTTATTTTGTCTTCTGTTTTTTCTTTAAGTTTATATTTTTGGTGTTTGATGGAGTTTATGCCAACCAATATAGGCTTTATGCTTGCCTCTATTATTTTATATATTATTTTTACAGCTCTTGGATTTGCATATAGATCTTTAATACATAAAGTTACATAGGTGGTGAGTTATAGGTTTTTCAACAAATGGTCCTGGTCAAGCTGGCTTCCATTTGCATGGGAAATTATCTCATCTTCATAAAGTATGTGTTGGCCCTTTGAAAAAATTCTCTTTAATCTCTTTCATCAGTCTTTGCCCAGTAAGTATGAGTGTTTGTGAGTTGGTATAATGTGTATTGCAGTACTAATCTGTAGGTACTAAAATGCATAGCTGTAATGATACTGTAATAGTGAAAAAATAATAGCAGAAGTAGTTAGACAGATATATTTTTCAGCAAATTTCACACATAAGATTTTAGGCAAATTGTTTTTTTCTAACAAGGTATGGCCGATTCATCTTTGATTACATTAGGTTATGCTTCCAGATATAAAATTATCCTTCTTATAAATACTTTATTTAGAATTCCAAAATTTGCCTACATCTAGGGTGATGCAAAATTCATTCAGTGTCACCTCAAAAAAATAAATAAATAAGCTAGGCATTTTTCTTGCAGAAATCCAACAATAGATGGGCATATGGGGTTCTACTCTGACATATGTGGTAATGAATCCAAATCAACTTGATGGTGACTGGTTTGAAATTTTACTTATTCAAGATCAAATTTTCATAATCTTGAAAGCTCTTCTCCTAATTTTCCCTGGGTAATATTCAAGTTGCTATAGTGGATTCCTTTCTAGTTGGCTTTTACACTATGGGTTTAATTCTGTACTCCTTTCCCCTACTTTCAGGAGTGACTATCTCGCTCTCACATTACATCATGCAAAAGAAATGAAAGTTTTTCCTTCTTTATATAACAGTATAGTGTGTACCTCTGTTGTCAGCCAGGGTGGTCCTTAGAAATGAGAATGACAAGGTGTCTTTCTCCCATGTATCAGAAGGGACAGGTCCCTTCTGAGAAAGGTCATTGAGGTTCATAAAATAGAGGGTTAAGTGAAAAGAAGGGAACCTCTGAATAAGACATATTTGCATAGTAGCTGCAAAAATGGACTCAAATGTAACAACAATTTTGAGGCTAAA
>PVJH01008297.1:0-86334 GCA_004026705.1 Nesogale talazaci
TCATTCTTAACTTGTGACCCTTTTGTGAGGTAATGTCCTATTGTCTACAGATGGGTCTCTGCTCTAACCCCTCCAGTTCTCAAGAATTATGGTTTTCTGTTTTGGGCCTTCTGATGCCTGTTAACTGATTCCGTTGACAACTCATGATTGCACAGGCTGGTGTGCTTCTTCCATGTGGGCTTAATGCTTCTCTGCTAGAAGACCGCTTGTTTAACTTCAAGATTTTATATCTGTTGATCACTATATCTTTAGATCAGCTTTCTTCACATTTGCCTATGCACCCATTTATCTTAAGCAATTATGCTGAGAGGGTGAGCATCACAGAATTCCAGGTTGTTAGAACAAAGTGTTCTTGTGTTGAGGAAGGGCTTGAGCAGAGGCCCAATGCCCATCCACTTCCTCCATGTATTGCCATATAAGTAAGTATATGTAGACAGGCCAATATCTCTATTTTTATGAATATATTTACACATCTATGTTTATACCTCTATCCATTGCTTTGCTTACTATATCTTTCCTGTTTCCTTTTATCCTTCTTCTGCCCACCCCCACCCCCCATGTGCCGCGTGCCCCCACTGCCCCCCATTACATTTGCCTTTCTTTTGCTTCTCAGTAATTCCTCTCTGCTAGATTGCTTTTGTTCCACCACTGGAATTCAAGTCAGCAGATCTCAACCTGTGGGTCGTGACCCCCCCCCCCCTTTGGGGGTCGAATGACCCTTTCACAGGGCTCTTCCAATTCATAACAGTAGCAAAATTACACTTACGAAGTAGCAACAAAAATGATTTTATGGTTGGGGGAGTCACCATGAGGAACTGTATTAAAGGGTCATGGCATTAGGAAGGTTGAGAACACTACTCTAGGTCCTCCTTGTTGCTTTTAATTCCCTAGTTATTCCCTTGTCTGTGGCGTGGTTTGCTTCTTTTCCCCACTCTCCGCTGCCACCTCCTCCATTGGTCTTGTTGCAGGCGTGCTTCCCATGCCCATCTCTTAATTTTCTGATCTACTAACAGGAGCACCTGGGTGGGGGATTCCAGCTGGATGCCATCTTGACTCTTCTCTTTCAAGGATATTCTTATGCATTCATCATTTGGATCACCTTTCTTGTGACCTGCTTAATCATATTATCTGTCCATTTTTCTGCTGGGTAGTCTTTTTAATATTCAAATGTATCTTAGAAATTTTATAGTTTTTTTGAGTTGTAGAAGCATTCTATTTATTTACTTCTATTGTATATTGATATTTTAAACTTTGTATAATCTTTTTAAATGCAGAAATTTTCAGTGTCCATATTTTCTCTAAATGAAAATCCTTAAGTTTGCACCTTTACCTGATGTTTGTAGTCAGAGTTATCACTGATAAATTAGCCATTATTTTTAAGTCATTTCTCACTTAGAAAATAAAATTTTTAGTATAAGGCTCTTTGCTCATTGCGAGTCTGTATAATTAAAACCAAAAAACACACAAACCCAAAACCACTGTACTTGCATCTATTTTATCTACGGTGTCTGAAACAGTGAATCTCCAGCCTCATCTTTCTTAACATGGTGAATAAGAGTAAAGGCTTTTTGTTAGTTTTAAATCCAAGCTTTGCTCACTTACTAGGCTATATAACCTTGGACCAGTTTCTTCACCTCTTTGTGTTTTACTACCTCAAGTATGAGAAAAAGTTTATGTATCTAGCAGATGTTTTAAAGATTCAGTTAGCCCTTACAAGATTGAATTAGTCTGTTGAACTTTTTGTTTTCTGGAACTCATGTGTTTTGTTTGAATAAAATGAAAAAGAATTTAAGGAAATTTAGATTTTGGAAGTATTTTCTGCTGGTTTGTGGGTTGAGGCCTGTTTCTTCAGATGGACTGTTATAGAGGTCCTTACCAGATGGAAGAACACACGTAAGTGGGATAGCATCTTCCCCGCTAAAACTCTGAAATGGAAAACAGGGGGCTGTGAGAGGTTCTATATATCTATGGGATTCAAAGGCATTAATATATATGTTAAAAAATAGCACTTGGTACAAAGCAAGTGCGTAACAACCACTAGCTGTTGCCAATATCATTATTTGCTGTCATCCTAAAATGAAGGAAAATACCTAGGAAGAATTTTTTTTTTAACATAGGAAGAATTTTATGCTATTTTTGTTGAAACCTGATATTGAAGGTTGTGAAATGAGACCATCCATGTTAGATTTCTAACCAATTAAGTTATGTAATTTGACTTACAGGCATAAGCTTTATTGCAAGCTACTTAAAATGGGCAAAGTGAGAGACTTTTGTTAAGTCAGATTTGTCTCCTAGATTGACTAAATGTTGACCCTACTCTAGAGCTAAAGAAGGGCAAAGGGCAGAAATACTGGAGATAAAACTGTGAGCGGTGGAATCACCAAGACGTGGTTCTTTATGCCAGCTCTATCGTTTACAACTGTGACTCTTGACAATTTACTTGCCTGTAGCAATTTTATCTGTAAAATGGACTAAGGATGACTGTGAAATGAGGGATGAACTAAAAAACCTCCCTGCCATTTAGTCCCTGCCAGCTCATAGCAGCCCTAAAGGACAGGTGGAATTGCCCTGTGAGTTTCCAGGACTGGAGCTGCCCATCTCTCTCTCTCGGAGTGGCTGATGGTTTTGAACTGCTGACCATGGGGATCGCAGCCCAACACATAACTGCTATGCCACCAAGCTCTGCTGAAGGAGGGATAGTACATTATTTTTCAAGGTTCCTTTAAGAAGAAATATTTAATAGGGCCAAAAGGAAATAAAATTCTAAAATCTTCAAGGTAACTTTAAAAAGTAATCTGACTGTTCAAATTATTTCCTATCGGACCAACAAGTTGAGGTGTGGTCACTATTTCACTGAACATTTTTTTACTGATGCCAATTTAAGGTCAGAATTTTGCCTACATGTTATTTATTTATTTTTTTTTGTAAACTGCAGTATCCTACTTTAAACACTTTACTATTTTTTCTTCTATTACTGAAGCCCAACCTCTGATCAGAAACTAACTTCCAGTAATGTTAGTTCTTTTTTTTTTTTTTTTTTTTAGGGGGGAGGGCATCA
Source organism: Nesogale talazaci (assembly GCA_004026705.1). Lineage (NCBI taxonomy): Eukaryota > Metazoa > Chordata > Mammalia > Afrosoricida > Tenrecidae > Nesogale > Nesogale talazaci. Next base: position 3,059 of record PVJH01008297.1, read on the forward strand.
CTGCCCTGTGGTGGTACTGGGACCTACCCAGCCTTGCTCCTGGAGAGCTGCTGCTGGATTTGAACTGCCAAGCCAATGGGCCGCAGTCCCGCACTCAACCACTATGCCACCAGGGCTCAGCCCTAATGTTAGTTCTTAATGAGAACCTAAGATTTCATTTATTATCATATCCAGGAATACAAAATAATAAAGTCAGGATGAATTATAATTTATAATAGTATACAATTATGTGGAATTGGAACTGAAAATGGGTTAGATTTTATAGCATTTGCTTATATCTTGAATAATTATTTATCTTTCCAGTAAGTACAAGGTGGATTGTGCATGCCTCAAAGAAAACCCAGAATGTCCTGTCCTAAAACGTAGTTCTGAGTCCACGGAAAACATCAATAGTGGTTATGAGACCAGAAGGAAAAAAGGGAAAAAGGAGAAGGATGTTTCAAAAGAAAAAGATACACAGAATCAGAACATTACTTTGGATTGTGAAGGAACCACCAACAAAATGAGGAGCCCAGAAATGAAACAAAGAAAGCTTTCTCCACTGAGATTATCAGTATCAAATAATCAGGTATTGACGACTTGCGTTAGTGACAATGAGAAACCCTCTTAAACTAGAGAAGAGAATCTGTCATTTTTCAGCCTTGTTTCTTCATATAATAAAGTTCTGCTAGAACTTGTTGTTAAGTAATATATTGTTCTATCTTTGCAGTTAAGGTTTTCTTACTACTGGGTAATTTTCAAGATAGCCATTTCTTATTTTTTAAAATAGTTCAAAGTCTGTTTGTTGGCCTCTAGGAGTGACCTCCAGTTGAGTTCGATGGGGTTCCACACCCTGGTCTCAAAGTCTATCCTTGGCACTCCCTCAGGTCCTTCATGCCCTGCTCCCCCCGCGGCTCTGCTGCACACCGTTAGTGTTTCCCTCTATGTGGTGGAATCAACCAGGTACAGTCCCGACATTGTCTCTCCAGTGTTGTCCCCATAGGGTCTCAGGTCAGCAAGGGACATCGTGTCTCATAGTGCAGTGGGCCATCTGGTCCTCTCTGTCTTGACTGTTCTGAGTGGGGACATCGTCAAGGCTCGGTGGGCCAGGATGCACTCCGCTCTTCCTTCCCCTTCATTTGCTCCCAAGTGCTCACCATCCTGCAGACATGGCCCTCTCCACTAAGCTTCAGTGCTGTCCCCTAAAGGAAATTCTTCTGAGGGGAGGGGTGGCTGTCCACATAGGTGGGCTTGGGCAGATGCCATTTCCTTATGTTTGTAATAATTAAAGAACTTGGGACACAATTTTTATGTATCATTTTATCAACTTTATGGCAAGTAAGATTTCTGAAAGAGAAATCAATAAGGACCTATTACCATATCTACTCATATATAAGCCGAGCTTTTCAGCATATTTTCAACGCAGTCTTTGTGGTAAAATTAGGTACCTTGGATATTTGGTTGGCTTGTACTAGAGTATATATGATAAGTTTATGGGAAAATTCCATACCCTTTAATTCCATTTTTCTTTCCTTTTTCACTTTTTGGGCATCATTGCCTCTGGTGGTCGTGGGAGCTACCCAGTGCTGCTCCTGAGAGCCGCCGCTGGATTTGAACCACGAAGCCCGCGGGGCCCGCACTCAACCACTTATGCCACTGGGGCTCAGCCCTTAATTCCATGAATTTTGTAGTCCCTTAAAAAGTTTTGAATGTTATTAGATGAAAGTAAAGGTTTCGTTCATTCCACGTATACAATCTTTATTAAGAATTGCTTTAGGGGCTGAGCCCCGGTGGCCTAAGTGGTTGAGTGCGGGACTGTGGCCTGCGGGCTTGACGGTTCAAATCCAGCGGTAGCACTCGGGAGCAGCGCTGGGTAGCTCCCACGACCACCAGAGGGCAGTGATGCCCCCCGACCCCCCCAATGAAAGAATTACTTTAAGGTTTTAAAATGAATATTTACTGAGAACTTGGTATTCATATGAACACTGAGTTTTATGAAAAATGTCTTGGGAAGAATATAAACACAAGGTCGTGCTATCACGCATGATGTTGAACTCTATTGACAAGAATTCTATTGATTAGAATTTACAAAAGTAATATGTAAATGGTTGATTGTGAAATGTTTCTTGAACTAGATAGTTTTAAATCTAACTTTCATATGCCGAATTTGTTGTTTGCTTGTAGTGGTTGAAAGACAGTTTATTGATGAGATAGCATTTTCTATAGAGCACTCATTTCCATCTTTCAGGAACCAGAGTTTATTGATGATATAGAAGAAAAAACTCCTATTAGTAATGAAGTAGAAATGGAATCAGAGGAGCAGATTGCAGAGAGAAAAAGGAAGATGGTAAGTTGGGAAGTCAGTAGCTGTTTAATGCTGTTGCGTGTGCTGACAGCTACTCTTCCCGTAGTAATTGATTCTGCCATCCCATGGACTTGCTGTTCTTTATTTGAAATGAGCAGATTTGAATCCTTGATGTGCCACCAACATTCTAACATTTCAAGTAACTTCCACTAATCTTTTGGGTTTTCATCTTGACATTTAATATATGAAATTTAATATTTTTGAAGCTGAGTGCTGTTAATAAATGTCAATGCCACTACTGTTTAAAATGTCTCTCTCCATGATTTAATATAAAACAAACACCAAACTTTAAAGCTTATCATAGCACTGAGTGACTCAAGCCACCCCCCGAACCCCCACAAAAAAATCGACTGCTCTCATACAGCTATCATAAAATAAGGTCTTTTTTAAAATAAAACTTGAGATTACTATTCCATTATTTGAAAATATCTATTTAAAAACTAGAACAAGATGTCTTACAACTGAACACTAAATTAAGTGTCCCAAAATTTGAAAATGAGTTCACAAAAGATCATAGTATAAATTGCATTATTCTCCATTATTTCACGTGCTCCCTAACTTCCTGGCTTAGTGGTTTTCAAGCTGGATTCCTTGGGGGACCTCAAGTGTTCTGTACTTAGGGTGTGATCTTTGAAAGTGGTCGTTTCTAAGTTCACATTAATATGATTATTTAATCACCTGGATAGTTATCCTTTTAACACAGATTCACTGTTCTGTTCACATTTGAGTAAACAATTCAGAACTCCTTCATAGCTTAAGGATTTCAGGAAGTGTGCTCTCATAGGCCTACAAGATAGGAATAGAGAAAATATCTGAAAAGCTGGTTATAGAACTCTCCCTACACATAAAGGAATTAATTACAACTGTCAATTGTGAATTACCATTCCTTTCCCAGTTCCCCTGGCCCATTGACTAGCTTTCCAGTATTATCCTGCTCCTCACAGCTGCCAGTTTTATTTATGAATGCTGCAGAAATGTTTGCAAAAAGAAACTCGCATGTCACTGGGTACTTTCAGGGGTGTGGAGCTGGTGGCAGAGACTTGAGAACTAACTATTGGAGCAGTAAGTGGCACTTGAAAAAAGCATTTAGGTAGTTTCCTGAATATGGAGCAACTTTTACAGTTATATCCTAGCTAAACTTGGAACATTCTAATTCTTGGTTCCCAGAAGAAAATGGATACCTGGTTGGTGCTGGATTTGGTGGAACTGTGGGGGGGAGAGGGGGTGTCAGGTAAGGAGTGGGGGGAGAATGCTTTCTTGGGAATCCCTTTTTGGTTGATTTTGCTTTTATAAATATAGAACATTCCAAGGTTCCATCTCCATCTTGACATGTTTATTCTAATATCTTATATGGCTGTAACATCTTGTATGGTAGTTTTATGGGACTACAATGTAGAAAGCTTAAAAAATGTGTTTATAATTTGTCTGGTATTGTGAAAGGATTTGAAATAAAACTTTAAAAAGCTTCCTTTGGTTCCTTGACAAGTAATCCTTCAGTTGTTGCAGTTCTACTTCCAACTGGTACATTTGTGTTGATATTGGAATTATTGGATATTCTCAATAAACACAAAAACACGCATCCTAGATTAAGCAACTGGTGTTCCTCTTACCCCAAAATTTAGTATTCAAGGGCCGAAATACTTGCTTTTGAAAAGTTAAAATATTTTTTTCCCTTTTGTTTATTAGGTAAACAGTAGTTGGAAAGAAAAGGTCAAATAAGTGGCAACTAAGAAAAGTAAAACTGGATAAATAGTAGTCATGGTACTAACCCAGAGAAGTCTGTTAAACGGATTTAAATTTTCTCCCATACGAGAACAGGATTTTAATATATTACAGTGATAACAGGACATAGTAGCTATGCTATGCCAGACCGTTAAAAGGAATCAATCATAGCCTCCTTTCAGATGAAGTACCAGAATTCACTTGAAAGAATATGTCAAAAATATGCCATCTATAAATGTACTTCATCTTTTTATAGCTTGAGCCATATGAAATTGCTATTTTGACAGTTTAGGTACACAAATGGAAATTTCACACAAAACTTTACATTTAACATCTTGTTCCATCTCTAATTGCATCATATTTATTTATGTATTTGGGTTACTGACTTTGCTTGTTTTGATGAGGAATGAAAAAAAAGAGATCTTAATCCTGGAATTAAAAACTCTCTTGAAAACTACTGTTCCTCGAACCAGTAGGTAGGTCTATGAAGTGAACAGCAATACCACTAAGGAGCATGCTCTTCAGAACCATCAACAGATAAGAGGGCAGAACTGGCCCACACTGAAGTTTATAAGGCAGGATGAATGGAAATAAACCGATTTAGTGCAGAGTGCTGTTACTTTGAGGGGACTTACAGGAAGTAATGTCAAGAAACAAAATGTGACTAAATTGTATGAAAAATGAATGTGCATCACAAACTTTCACCCCAACTGCATTTTTTCTTCCCTAAAAAAGGTAGTAACCAAATCCATTACCATGGTGTCAGTTACCTGCTAGCACCGAGAAGGTCTGTGCCAACAGTTTCCAAGGCTGTAAACTTTACAAAAGCAGAATACCAATCTCAGCCCTACACAGCAGCTGTGGATTCACAGTGCCAAACCTTTCCGTCGACAGCCAATGCTTCTGTAGATCCTGTGCCTCTAGTTCTCTCAGCAGTGGTAAAGTAAAACGAAACATACCCCAAACCCAGCCTTGCTGCCTCTGAGTCACTTCTGAGGCACTATGCTGCTTTACAGCAGCGGCTCTCGATCTGTGGGGTATGGCCCTTATTTATTTAATCAATCGACCCTTTCACAAGGGTCACCTGTTTCATAACAGTACCAATTAGTGATGAAGTAGCAGCAAAAACTATTTTATGGATTCTTTTGGTGGGGACATCACCACAACATGAAACATATTAAAGTATCGCAGCTTTAGGAAGGTTGAATGAGAACCACTGCCTTTGTGTTTCTGACATTGAAACCCTTATGGGAAGAGCCAGCCTCATCTTTCTATGCAAGAGTGACTGGAGTTCAGCTCACCTGATAGTGCCTCCAGGGCTCGGTAGTATCTATGATACCGCTTCTGAGTGATGTTTTCACAAGCATAGATTCCCTGCATTCAGATGCAACCTGGGGGCTAGTTTGTATGGAATGTTCTTCTCTAGGGGTAAGACACTAGAGGTAAGAAAAATGTGGTTAATCCTTTTTCACTAGGATTATATCTGCATCTGTGTGGTAGTATGTGTAGGTATATGGGGATGAGTTTGGCTATAGAGTTTGTGAAAACATCAGGTCCTTTTCTTTGGCTGTGGATTTATTAACATTTCCTTTTCTTTTTTTTGTGGCATCACTGCCCTCTGGTGGTGGGAGGAGGAGGCCCAGCCTTGATGCTGGATTTGAACCTTCAACCCAGTGGGCCGCAGTCCTGTGCACAACCACTACGCCACCAGGGCTCAGCCCTTTTTTTTTTTCCTTATATTACTTTTGGTTGTACTTTCTACTCTTCTTTAGTGAGTTCTTAAAACACAGAAGCAAACTTGTGGCTAGGATGCAGAATGGAATACGATTAAGAATGGATATTTTCCATTTCTGTTAGCTCCTACGATGATACCCCTTGGGCAAGTTATAATGGTTTGGGGAACCCTTCTAGCCGCTCAATTAGGCTATGACGTTGTGAACATGTAGATGGCACATGTTCCCTACATTCCAGACAAGGCTTGGCCTTGTATACCCAGCACAAGTGGAGTGTATAAAGAAAGGGTTCAGTATTGTGAAGCGCATCTTTGTCTATTTAAGTGTGCAATCACTTAAAAGGGCAGGGAGAAACCCTCCTGAACAGAATTTAAAAAACAACTTTCTGTGGTCTCCTTATTGAAGTCCCCTGGAAATGCATTACTTAATTGGAGTTGATGGGAGGTATTCATTAGGTCTTCACACTTTAAGAGGGAAGAGAATGAAATAATAAAACAGGTCATCAGTAGTTACCTGTATTTCAAGGAGCCCTCAGGGTACTGTGGGTTAGTTGGACTGCAAACCACAAGGCTTTTTTGCTCCCACAAAAATGTAGTCTTGGAAACCTTATCTAGAGTTTCTGTCAGTCACAACTGACTCAAGAGCAGGGCTTACCTAGATTCTTGAACTTACCAAGCAAGAGTATGTAAAACTTCACAAGACTATAGCAAAAAATTGTAGTTTTGTAATAGTCCCACTTCTTGGGGGTAGCAGAGGAATGCCAACAATGTTCATGGCAGCAGTTTCAGGAAAAATGGGACAAAAATGTGATTGAAATGAAGTTTACTAATAGCCTAAGTCAGGCCTGTGGCAGTGCAGTGGTTAAAAGCCTGGGCTGTTCAAACACGCAGCAGAATACAAGACTTGGTGGTCTTCTCCCATGAAGTTCTGCTCTTGTCTGGTAGGCGTCAGAATGGATGGTGCATAGTAACAGCAAGTGCAGATAGTAGCCTGGAGGCGTGGCTAGTCAACAAAAAGGCATTTCCCTGAGGTTTTCTTTGCAAGTTTGAGTGCTGTGGCCAGTTGAGTGACCACTCTCATAAAGCGCCATTGTTGAGAATCCAGGGCATGAGGTCATTAAAAGCTGTTAAGAAATTATTGGGCTGAGCCCCAGTGGTGTGGGTGGTTGAGTGCGGGACTGTGGCCCGCGGGCTTGGCGGTTCAAATCCAGTGGCAGCTCTCAGGAGCAGCACTGGGTAGTGCCCATGACCACCAGAGGCAGTGATTGCCGCCCGCCCCCCGCCCCCCAAAAAAGAAATTACATTGATGCTAATTCAGAATCTTTTTCTAAGGTGTAGTGTTCTCATCAATGTTTAGGAACTGTTCATTTAAAGATAAGCCATTAATAACATAATAAAGAGCAGCAAAAAAACTTGTGTTTTCATAGGTATCGTTCAAATTAAAATTAGGAATGTTCTGCTTTAACTGCCTTGTAATAGTACTTCCAAAATCTTCCTTAAAATAGCATCCACATTATGCCTTCAAATAGCAGTGGCACGTGTTCTATACAATCGGTTCAAGCCTTTCTCACGGAACAAAAAATTAAGTGTTTTTTTTCTTTTCAAAAAATTAGTATTGGACTGAGCCCCGGTGGCGTGGTGGTTGTGTGTGGGGCTGCGGCTCACTGGGATGGAGGTTCAATTCCAGCAGTGGCTCCACAGGAGCAAAGGCTGGGCCTCCTACTCCCACCCCCAGAGGGCAGTGATGCCCCCCCAAAAAATTAGTGTTTGCTATATGCTAAGCATCACTGAGGATACTGAGGTGCTCATGAACAAGGCAGGCCAGGTCTTTCACTCCAAACAGCTTTCAGTGAGGGCAGGGCACACAGTACCACAGAGTAGAGAGAATCATAAAGATCTACCACTGGGATAGACACAATGGATAGTATACGAAGTACTACTATACTGAATAATCATAGCCATTAAAATAAAAATTCAGAACTCCATTTCTGATAAAGGGAATTATTTTTGCATAAGGAACCTTTTAGTTTCTCTGAGACTTTAGGGTGTAACTTTTTCTCTCCACACACATATTCAAGACAAGCTACCTCTTAGCGAATGGCAAGGCAGAAAAGCACATCAGGAGTCCCTAGGTCCCCTCATTCATTTTCTCAATTCTTAAACTTACAGCCAGCAAATTTCCCTCTAAAGCTACCCTCTGTGCCATCCATTAATTCATAATTAACATAGTTTCAGGTTACCAGCTACATTTCTTTAACTGGGATGGCTTTTAAAAACTCAGCCACTAATGTGTTTTTGGTTGTAATGCTGAAATCATATAGTGTAAGTACAATTTATAAATCACATTGACTAGAAGTGAAAATGGCAATATTTATCCTTTATGTGACCCTTGAACTATTTTTCTGCACAGGTAGCTTGAGACGATAATCCTGTTATTTCTTCCTACTATAAAGTTAAAAGATTTCAAGTTGAATTTTTGTTCTAAGATGTTTCTCCTTTGAAGCAGTTGGTTTGATAAAATCCTATAAAGATCTAACATTAAGCATTTTTCTCTCTAAAAGCAATGCTATAGCTCCATGCCTCTCCCCTCCGTACACTCAAGCGCTCATGTTGTGTCACAAGTTAACACATTCCTGAACAGGGACCATGTCTGACTCTCACTGATCGGTTGCCCAGCCATCAGAAAATAAAAAGGTTTAAATGGACATCACCACTGTCCTAAGTATATGTACAGCAGTGAGGAGTCAAAGTAGAAGTGGGCTAAGTAAGATCAAGCACAGGGTGGTAGGGTCTGTGAACAAGCTTCTGAGCTTGAAAAGGGCTCCAAGCCACTCCAAGTCCTTCATGGTATATAAACTATTATTCTGGTGGAGCTAAAAAATGAGTGGTAAACATTCATTCAATACAGTATACTTAGGTATGTTGTCACGTATATATTAGATACAGCAGTGAATACACAGATGGCATAAACCTGTAAAAATTTAAAATACATGCACTATTGAAAACCAGACACATTCCCACATCCATGCAGTGTGTTTTATGATGCACCTGGGTTAAAATTATTCAGAAATCTATCGAAGGCTTTCTGCTTCATTCTTATTCAGTTGACAGTTGTAACATTGGCTCTATGTGGTAGGTGAGTGGTTATCTGGATCAAGTCACACTTAAGGACACTTGGATAAATACTGCTGTTCTTTTGAGCCATTTAATGTACATGGGATTTGACTTACTAAAACAGATCGACATCATTTTAAAGAACCCAACCAGCTCAACCAAATCTTGAGTCTTAACTAAGATTAAGGTTTTGTTTTGATTACTAATGAATTGTATCGTATACAGGGGAGTTTAATTTTTTTTTGGGGGGGGGGAGTTTAAATTTTAACTGAATGATTATGCATTTTGTTCTGATACTCAATCCTAACATTCCAAACAAGTGAAATTTGAACTACTTTAAATAAACATCTTTTGGCCTAACTTCTCATTCACCTTACAAAACCCTGAATAATTACAAAACACCTTCCAAACATTTTTCCTACTTGTAGATGTTTATTTTCTCATGGCATTATATTTTTTCCCACCTTGAACTTGCTTGGTACACTACCTTCTAACCAGAATGACTAGATGAAGAAATTATATAAACTCTCAGTCACTTTAGATTTTCTTTGTTGTTGATGTTGGATTTTTTTGGGGGGCATCACTGCCTTCTGGTGGTGGGAGTAGGAGGCCCAGCCTTTGCTCCTGTGGAGCCACTGCTGGAACTGAACCTCTATCCCAATGGGCCGCAGTCCTGCACAACCACTACGCCACCGGGGCTCAGCCCTAGATTTTCAAATAAGTTTTAAACCCAAATATCCAGGAGTTCCTATTTGGCATAAATGGTTAAGTGCTGAGCTAATTCTAACTGTTGGTGGTTCAAATCCACCAAGAGAGACCTCAGAAGGCCTGATCACCACCTCAAAGCTGGTAGCCATTGAGTATCTTCCAGAGCATGCTGTATGCTGAAACCAGACACCCCAACAGCAAGTGTTGTGTATTTTCTGTTCTTATTTTAATATACAGGAACAGGGTTTTAATAAGATGAAGAGGTGAGTAATGAAGAATTTAAAGACTCTGAGACATAGATTTGTCCAAAGAATTCAACTTCAAAATGTTTAGTGTATATTAAAGGCGGCCATCTTTTGCTGATGCTTTTTAGTGTCTGATTGATTACCCATCCCAGAGTAGAGAACCAAGATACTGGTGTGTGTGTATCCACAAACAAGTATTCTTACTTCTGTGTAGATGTTTCCTGAATGAGTATGACATTTTTTTAAAAGGGTAGCATTTACAGTATGGGAATTTACTGTTACTAATTAAAAATCTATATATTAGTATTATGAGGAGTTTGTTGATATACTGCGATTTCCAGAGTGTTAGTGTCTTGATGCTTGCATATCTGCTGGTAATTACTGGAACTAAAGCCCCATTGTTGACGAGACCTGGTAGCCAGACCTCGAGTTTCTGATCATTCTTTCTCTCTTCCCCACATCGATGACAATGAAGGAGGAAAGACAAATGGACCTGAGCCTCAGGACCTGGTTCTTTTCTTTGGAGAACTGGACAGTTGATGGACGTGCTTCCCGTTTCTGGTTGAAAGCTGAAGCATTTGCCAGGCCCACTTGTCAAGGCTCTGGGTCTTGCTTTTAATGTTCTCCATCCAAGGCGAACTGCCGCTCAAAGGAACCCTTGCTGTTCCTCAGTCCCTGCCTTGCACTGTCAGTAAAAGACAGGAAGAGCAGAAGGTAGAGGAATGCCTTCTAAGAATTATCATGGGCAAGGGGGCTAAAACAGCACAATTAACACTTATGGAATGCCTACCAATTTTCCAAGTATTGTTTGAAAATGTCGACATTTCCTATCTGATTAATAGTACCAATCCAGTGAAATCTTAAGTGTTATGACCCACATTCTGTTGTCTCAGAAAGGTAACTAATTTATCTACAGAGTCACAGAGCTTTTCAACATTTCACTTACTTGTAACTCAGAATCTTTTAAAAGGGGTTGACTTCTGTAGTAATATTGGTAAAGCAAGGTGGTTTTTGAACCTTTTACTCACCATTAACACTTAGTCACCCAAATGCCCCTTTCATGAAGTGCATCTGTAATGGCAGTACTTACTAAAATTATTTATCTACCAATAATAAAAGTATTTGTCATGGTAAACTGGTATTTTTAATTTGCCATGCACATTTGGAGTTTTTACTTAGACTTCAGAGAAATATTTATTATGCCACTTAAAATTTGAATTTCCCAGACTAGAGAAGAAAGGAAAATGGAAGCAATTCTGCAAGCTTTTGCCAGACTTGAGAAGAGAGAGAAGAGAAGAGAACAGGCTCTGGAAAGAATCAGCACAGCCAAAACGGAGGTGAAAACGGAGTGCAAGGACGCGCAGCCCAGCAGTGACGCAGACGCTCTCCAGGTATCATCCCCATCCCAGCCGGCCCGGCCGGCCCAAGGCAGCACATAAGCCTACCTACACCCTCCCGATCGCCTCAGACATTAGCCTTTCAATGATAGCACTTGTTAAAAAAAAATAAAAATCTATGGTAATTTCTATCCAGGGTGCAGTATACTTTATTTCTTAAAGCCAACATTTTATATGATGTGAAATCACGTTGGCAGAATTCATAAGGAAATGGGTAATTATTTAGGTGCTTTCTTTTTTAAACATACTTATCTAAAGCTCTACTTCTTACCATGTGAACTAGGAGCAAGCAAAAGAAGAACCTACTAGCAAGCCAACTCCTGCCAAAGTGAACAGAACGAAGCAGAGGAAGAGCTTTTCTCGGAGCAGGACTCACATTGGCCAGCAGCGCCGGCGGCACCGAACTGTCAGCATGTGTTCAGATATGCAGCCATCTTCTCCTGACATCGAAATTGCCTCACAACAGAATGACATTGAAAACGCTGTTCTTACAGTAGAGCCAGAAACGGAAACTGCACTAGCAGAAATAATTACTGAAACTGAAGTTCCAGCACTTAATAAGTGTCCTACAAAATACCCCAAAACAAAGAAGGTATGGTTCTTATGAAATGTAATATAAACTCAACTTGCTAACAGTGCTTATGGTAATTTTTGCTTTGAAAAAATTCATTCTGTAACATCTCATAATGAACAAATAGTTAGAAACCTACAAGTATAAAAATTATGCCTCCTAAGAATTCAGCATGCTATTTTAGCAAGAGTGAAATGTTAGTTTTGCATTCTTGTGAAGTGATGAATATCCAGTATGTTAAGGTGTCCTTTAGTGTTACAGCTCATCGCTCTTCACTAAAATTAGTTTTAGATGATGTTTTTATCTTTTTAAAAATCATATTGTGGGCTGAGCCCCGGTGGCATAAGTGGTTGAGTGTGGACTGCGGCCCGCAGGCTTGGCGGTTCAAATCCAGCGGCGGCTCTCAGGAACAGCACTGGGTAGCGCCCACGACCACCAGAGGAAGTGATGCCCACACACACACAAAAATCATATTGTATAGGTAGATTATGAAAATGATAAAGGAAATGTTAACTTAAGTAGAATGCACTAATAATGTGTAAACTTAAGAGTAATTTTAGATCAATTCATTAATAGAAGTCTTTTAAAAGCTACCGCCAGATGTAATGAATGACAGAGCTGAGTTTTACAGCTCCCGCAGGAGTCAACACTGCCCTTGCTGAGGGTCAATTTCCTTTCACTTGTGGCTGCAGTGCATCCAGCAGATGGGAGCAGTAACACTCTTTCCACATACTTCTGTAGTAAAATAGTTAGAAGCCATGTGCTTTCTCTTTGTTTTTACATAATCAGTATTGTCTATAAGCAGCGATAAGCCATGAGAAGTCAAACTTAAATGGCAGACAGTAAATAACTTAGCTGCTGTCATCAACGTTAGTTAGTTCTCGACTCATACATTCTCCTAACAACATCCACAAGCAAGCCCATATTCTAACCACGCCTGCCTTGGAAAGTAAAGGATTCCAACTTTTCATTGTAATTGGATTATAAAAACTAAACCACCAGGTTTAAAAGCTGCTGCTATCTCAATTGGAAATAAGTATTGACATGACCCTGTTGACGATTGCTGTGATCATAATTTCAATTTCTGGCTGACTGGAAATTCGGCCTCCTCTTGGTATGCGGGGCGGGCTGCTATCCAGAAGGACGACTGATGCACTTTTTAAAGCCCCCAGGTATACCCTCACCTCATTCTTTAAAAAAAAACCTTTTGGCCAAAGTTATGGTATTTTAATAGTATTTAAAACATACTGTTTGACCAAGGAGAAGAATCAAATTGTAGTTATTTCCCCTAAAATAAAGGCCTCATTCACTTTACTACCACCACAACTTACTCGGATACTGTTCTGACAATGTTGCTGGCATATATCCAATAACAGCCGAACTGTGTATATTGTGTATCAAACCATTATCAAGAGTAAGAAAATGGGGCTGAGCCCCGGTGGCGCAGTGGTTGTGCGCGGGACTGCGGCCCACTGGGACAGAGGTTCAGTTCCAGCAGTGGGGCTGGGCCTCCTACTCCCACCACCGGAGAGCAGTGATGCCCCCCCCCCAAAAAAAACAAACAAACAAACAAACAAACAAAAAAAGAGAGTAAGAAAATGAGTGAATTTTTTAAAAATAACTTAATAACCCCTGAAACTATTCTCAAATCTGATGTATGCACACCCCATTACTACTCTCTTCCTGAGCTTACATGTTAATTCTTCTGATCTTCACAGCCCCATTTGGAAAGCTGGATTTGTTAAGACTTAACAGAAATGTGCAAAAAATGTTTTCCAGTGTGCTCAAAAGTTCCCATGTATTACCTCCAGCGACTTCCCCTGTGTTCTATTGCTGCTCATAGACGGGGAGCTCTGTAGAGAGTACTGCATACATGGCCACAAAGATCCTTGTGGTTATTTCTAGAAGATGGGAAGGCTATTTTTTTAAATGTTTCATAAAGTTGTGTGTGTGAAAGGAGCTTCAAAATATTTGTGGAATAATTCTATTTCCATTTAATTTTCCCATGAACTTTTTAAAGTCCCATATTACTTTCCAAATTTTATTTGGACATACAATAAAAAGAATATTTTGACATCTAGCTAAGATAATGGATGCCTATAAAACAAAAACTTGTGCTGACAAATGTACTACGCGTATTACAACTGAGCTTTCAGAAAGTTGGGTAATCATTAAATCTGAGAATGGCCAGTAAAGACTGAATTGTATTCACTGCATATCAAAGAACAAGCAGAGTTAATTAAAAAAAAAAAAAAAGGAATTTTCCAAACAGGAATGTGATTGATCAGACCATTGGTATTCAATCTGTTTTCCAATGCACATCGTTTTCCTTTAAAAGTACTGCACTGGCATCGTTTCCTAGAGATTCTGCTGTTTTATCTAGGTTGAAGTCACCAAGAAAGAGGGAAAAAGTCCAAACGCACAGCATTCCTATGGTGTAGAAGCCTCATTTTTTTCTTGTGGAGCAGCTGCTGAGCTTAAACGTACAACTCTGTACTTAGCAGCATGACACCTAACCCACAGTGCCACCAGGGTTCCTTAGCCGGGTTGGAAAGTCCTATTTAAAATCTGTTTAAACTGAGTTGGGTTGGGTTTTTTTCACCAGTGAGACACACAAGCATAACTTAGTTTGTGTTTATTCATATGTACCGGTTTCCTAAACAGTATTAATATCTTATGTATATGTAGTCCACAGAAGTGATCATGTTTTGTTCCTACCAAGATGCTGTGTGGAAGATTTTGGGAATAACATGAGATAATCAAAGGAATGTTGAATCACATCATGAGGATATATATGAATGATGTAAATTATGCGATTTATCACTTTCCTGATTCCTAATTATAAAATGTAAAATTAGTCTATGTTTTAATAGAGTATCTCATGTAACTTCGAATTTTCTTCTTCAGCACTTGGTCACTGAATGGTTGAGTGAGAAGAATGAGAAGGCAGGAAGCCTTTCTGAAAGGCCCCTGCGCATCACGACTGACCCTGAAGTGCTGGCGACGCAGCTTAACTCCTTACCAGGTCTTCCCTACAGTCCCCATGTCTACTCCACTCCTAAGCATTATATTCGATTCACATCACCATTCCTTTCCGAAAAACGGAGAAGACGAGAACCCCCTGAAAACACTTCTGGCTCATGCAAGAAGGTAAGCTTTTCTTGGGGTATAAAAACTAGGCTAAGGCAGATGCCAACCTTCCTGCCATCCCTAGTTGTGAATGCTTTTGAAATCTGCCTTACATGGATGTTAACTTACGTAAATGGATGGAAATTCATTGATTTATAATTTCATGTATTTCAGCGATGGTTGAAACAAGCTCTGGAAGAAGAAAATTTTGTCGTTTTACATAGATTTAATTCACCCTGTCAAGAAAGGTGCAGAAGCCCTACAGTCAATGGTGAAAGTAAAAGCCCACTGCTATTGAATGACAGCTTCTCCCTTCCAGGTATTTCTTTTTTCAGTGTTGTTACTGTGAGGCATGCACACAGATCTGCTTCGCAGCGAGCGTTCTCTCTTGCTTGCTGTGCCCAGTCCAGACTACGCCTTTGGTAGTCCTGGAAACATGGGCTTTGCTGTCCTCCAGTTTTTTTGGCAAATATATATTTTACCTCTAATAATAAGTTAATCAGGATTTATGGTTGTTTGGGGGCTATTTGGCCTTTGAACCAGCATCTTTTTGGAGTCGGGAGGATTTTAAGAAGTTGAGTTGAGCCTGCAGGCCTCACCAGGGGAAATTGCTTCATGTCATTATTGTCTTAAAGTTGCCATTTTTAGGGCTGAGCCCTGGTGGCGTAAGTGGTTGAGTGCGGGGCTGCGGCCCGCGGGCTTGGCAGTTCAAATCCAGCTGCGGCTTTCAGGAGCAGCACTGGGTAGCGCCCACGACCACCAGAGGCAGTGATGCCTCAAAAAAAAAAAAAAAATTAAAAAAAAAAGTTGCCATTTGTAGTTTGATGTTTTGACTGCTAGTAACAGTTGAGTAATACCTTTTGGCTTTTACTTTTCACTAACAGATTTAACTACACCACTGAAAAAACGAAGACTTTATCAGTTACTAGACTCTGCTTACTCTGAAACCTCCACACCCACTCCTTCCCCGTATGCTACGCCAACTCACACAGACGTCACTCCTGGAGACCCATCATTTGCTACTCCTCCCCGGATCAAGTCAGACGATGAGGCTTGTAGAAATGGTTATAAGCCTATCTATTCACCAATCACCCCTGTAACTCCTGGCACACCAGGAAATACCATGCACTTTGAGGTAAGAAATGTAAACGAACTTGTGTACAGAGTAAAAAGTACTTTTCAAACCCTAAGAGGAATTTGAAAAGAAGTTCATGTTAAAGGAAACTTTCATTATGATGTGCTCTCTTCTTACTGAGATGGAGACCAGGGCACAACATGTATCAAACTTTACCTCACTCTGCTATTTTGAGGTCATGGAAATAGAAAACTCTCAAACCAAAGTCTCAAAGTTTCTTGTGTTAAATTTTCATTTATTCAGTATGAGTTTGGTAATATATTTTAATGATATTATCTTTTTATATAGAATATTTCTTCTCCAGAAAGTTCTCCAGAAATTAAGAGACGCACTTATAGTCAAGAGGTAAGGAATTCCAGAACAAGGTGACTTTGCCCTAGTATTATTTAAATCATTGGTAGATTTTGAAATAAGCAGTGTCAAGGTAGAGTTCCTGGTGTAATTTTTTTTCTTCCTGTAAACAGGGATATGACAGAGCTTCAACCATGTTAACATTGGGGCCGCTCAGAAATTCTAACTTCACTGAGCTGGGTCTGCAAGAAATAAAGACGATTGGTTACACCAGCCCAAGGAGTCGGAATGAAGCCAACAGGCAATGCCCTGGGGAAAAGGAGCCCGGCTCAGACCTTCAGCTGGGACTCGATGCAGTCGAGCCAACTGCCTTACACAAAAGCCTGGAAACACCCACCCACGATAGGACTGAGGCCAACAGCCAAATGGAGGCGACTCACTCTGGACGAGGCACGATCTACTCTTCCTGGGTAAAGAGTCCAGACAGAACAGGAGTTAATTTCTCAGTAAACTCTAACTTGAGGGATCTGACACCTTCACATCAGTTGGAGGTTGGAGGTGGCTTCCGAATAAGCGAGTCCAAGTGCCTGCTGCAAGAGGATACTAGAGGCATGTTTATGGAAACCGCTGTGTTCTGTGCTTCAGAAGATGGGCTGGTATCTGGTTTTGGACGGACAGTCAATGACAATTTGATCGACGGAAGTTGCACACCTCAGAACCCACCACAAAAGAAAAAGGTTACAAATTTATAGTCTTTTTAATAGTTTCTTTTAATTTGAGGGTGCTGAGTAGCTATAATGTGTATTATGTAAGGCATTCTTAATTTAGTTTCTCATGTTAAACTTAGGGTTCTTTTTGTGTAAATATCACTTAATTATGAAATGTTTGGGACTGCGGCCCACTGAGTTAGTGGTTCAAATCCAGCAGCAGATCTCCAGGAGCAAAGCTGGGCCTTCTACTCCCACCAGAGGGCAGTGATGCAACCCCCCCCCCCCAAAAAAAAAAAAAGAAATGTTTGCAGAAAAAGTAAAAAACGCTACTGATATAGAAAATCCCCATAAGGAGTTTTTGACAAAAATTTACTATGATTTACTTCACCAAACAAGTAATTATACAAATTAATCCTTGCAACCAAGTAGTTGGTTGAATGTGCTCTATTCTCCTTCATGTCACATAGAACAGGCACTGTCATGTAGGCCTGTCCCTCAGAAAATCTACCATTTAGACCATGGGTGTAAATGCGTCTTAAAAATTATTGTAGGGAGGGCTGAGCCCCGGTGGCGTGGTGGTTGTGCGCGGGACTGCGGCCCACTGGGACGGAGGTTCAATTCCAGCAGTGGGGCTGGGCCTCCTACTCCCACCACCGGAGAGCAGTGATGGCCCCCCCCCCCCCAAAAAAAAAATTATTGTATGGATAAAGGATTCTAAGTATTATTTTAGCAACATTTATTTAAAAGTAACTTATTTTTAGCAACATTGAGTTCTCCGGTTTAACCCCATTCCTTGATTGGCACATAAACCGAGACAATTAGAATGCCTGATTTTTCAGAGGAAAAGGAAAAGGTACATGTATTTGTTAATAAGCTTATTTGCTTTGCACGTCAAAGAATTTTAGTGATGTGTGCTTTTAATTTTTATAACAGAGTCCAGTTGACAACTTTGTGGGAAGCAATGTAGTAGAGTGGAAAGAGCACGGGCTTTCAAGTAAGACCTAGGTTCGAATCCCGGCTCCGACACTCACCAGCTGTGTGACCTTGAGTGAGTTACTCAATTTCCTCCTCCGTAACATGGGGATGATTATTCTATCCCTATTTCATAGGGTTGTTGAGAGGCTATGTTGTGAGATAAGAGATAATGTCAAACATTTAGTACAATGCCTGCCATATTATAGGCATTTGATATTTTTGTTACTTGTTCAGAATAAAATTGTACAATTTTCATAATAAAATTTTTTCTATTTAAAAGTGATTAACATACATAACAAAAATAAAAGATTTGCTTCTCCTTACCTTTTTTGCTGAAGGTTTCTCTATTAGAATACCGTAAGAGGCAACGAGAAGCTCGAAAAAGTGGCTCTAAGGCAGACAACTTTCCACTGGTTAGTGTTTCACCGCATGCAGCAAGTGGAAACTCGACTAGCGGCGATGGGTGTGCCAACAGTGGTGACAATGGGGAGCCCGTGGAAAGCCCTGGGAGCGTCCCCTTACCAACGCCAGCTGCTGCTGACAGTGATGCTCCTGAAGAAACCAGCAATCACTGTCCTGCTAAGGAAGCTTCTGCCAGTGAAAAGAATGAACCGGAAGTACAATGGTAAACCTGTTTAAAACTTAATTGCTTATTTTTAAAACACAAGTAATTTTGCTTATCATTTGTCTTTTCTTTATCATTCAGTCAGGATCCTAGTAAGCTTTTTGCATAGCTGATTTTGAAGGGAGCTAAACTCTTCAGGGTTTGAATGATATGACACGGGAACACACAATTCCTGAAAAGAAACAGTTTTTGCTAATGAACTGCCTCCCTATTTGTTATCGGTCTATCCGAGCTAACTGGGTAAGAGATTGATGGCAGCAGGGATGTGAAAGAGTCTCCCAAGGACCTGAATGTTTTCAGTGTTGTTAGAAGCTCATTGTGTTTACTCTTTGGTAATTTGTTATTATTCACACATAGATAATTCCTTTCCAGAAAAACCTTGATCACAGCAAGTATCTTGCTGATTCTTTACACACACACACACACACACACACACACACACACACACCCCTTCAAGAGGCCTTGAGACAACCACCAAGTTTACTGTTTCTTCAGTAGGAAAGGAAGCAGCTAGAGAGAGAGTTGGTCGTGGCCAGGGGAAAGGGGCTGCATGCACTTTGCCCCCCGTGCTTCTGAGAACCTCACAGTAGTTTGACGGTTCTGACACAAAGTGGTTTTTTAAGGTATATTTTGGTACCACTGATAAATGAAAATGATTTTGAATATTAACACAAGCCTTCAGCTCTCTCCCTTGTCTTTTCACCAAGAAATTGCTTAAGATCAAAGAATGAGTGAATTCTTCAAATAGAGAGTTGGGGGCAGAGGGGCTCCCTAATTTTAAAGCGTAAATAACCATTCTCCTAGTTGAACAACAGTCCTGGTTTGAGAGGTCACGCAGATCACTAAGCATGTGTTTCTCCTAGCTAACAGTAACCTTTTACTTTAAAGGACTGCCTCCACGTCAGTGGAACAAGTGCGAGAACGGAGTTACCAGAGAGCTTTACTTCTCAGCGACCACCGCAAAGATAGAGATAGTGGTGAGTGAGCTTGCTCCCTCCTTCCCTCCCCAGCGGTGGGGAGTCAGCGGATTGCTCCGGGCCCTGGTTCTCGGCTGCTCTAACGTTCTCTCTGGCTCTGCTTCTGCTTCATCTCTAGGGGGAGAGTCACCCTGCATCTCATGTTCCCCGAGCCATGTTCAGTCTTCACCTTCATCTCATTCAAATCACATTCCCCTGTTGCAACTGAAGGGCCCAGGCCCTTCTTTCAGTGAACTTATGGAAGGTCAGTAAGCAGATGACCTATCATGCTTATAATTTTTTTTTCATGATTATAATCCTAAACACTTTTTTATTTTTAAAAAGTGGGGAGGGGGCTGAGCCCTGGTAGCATAGTGGTTGAGTGCGGGACTGCAGCTTGGCGGTTCAATCCAGCAGCAGCTCTCTGGGAGCAAGGCTGGGTAACTCCCATGACCACCGTAGGGCAGTGCCCTATGTGCCCCCCAAAAATAAATAAATAAAAAGTGTGGGTGGGGGGGAACTTTTATCAATTATTGCTTTGAAGTCTTCATAAAGTCGAAGTATATCTTGTAACTTTTCACGAACTTGTTTCTTTTGTTTTATAGATCCAGATCCTGAAAACCCAGAACCTACACCCACAAATGAATGTCCATCTCCAGATTCTTCTCAAAAGACTTGTAAAAGTCCTTCAAAATCCAGCAAGGTAGCAAGCACTGCACAGAGCTTTGATAGTGACCGTCAGAGGCAGTGTCAGCATAGCGATGTTTGTTCTCTGCCAAACACATTGCTTGTGTTATCTACTTAGGATATAGAATCCACACCTTTTTCATTAAGTATCTTACCAACCGATAAACTAGTCAAGTGGCATTCAGTTATAAAACAGTTTCAATCAGGGCCATTTAGACATGATCATCTAATGTGACCAATGGGGTTTTAGGAGCCCAAAGTCAGGAAACTGCCAATTAGTTCTTTTTGAAAAAGAACATCATACACATTTAAGTAGCCTCTATTTGATTAGCTTATGAGGAAAAAATATGTATCAAAAAGTTTTGGGCTGAGCCCTGGTGGCGCAGTGGTTGTGTGCTGGACTGCGGCCCACTGGGATGAAGGTTCAATTCCAGCTCACAGGAGCAAAGGCTGGGCCTCCTACTCCCACCACCAGAGGGCAGTGATGCCTAAAATAAAAAAAAATTTAAGGTTTTTTTTTTTTTTTTTTGGGGGGGGCTGGGTAAGTTGAGCTACCTAAGCCAATTTTCCATTAGTGTTTTCATACAATTTTCCATTATAGCACCCAAACTGAATGACTTAGTTTTTTAAAGATTCTTAAAGCTAAAAAAAAAAAAAGTTTCATCATTTAGGGGGGCAAATCCAATTTAAAAGGTCATTATTTTCCTTCACTTCAATAAAAAGTGGTACAGAGAATTCAGTTTAAGCTCACTGTAAGAACTGAATTGGAACTGGTGGGGATGGGAGTAGCTGACTTTTCAAACTCACCCCCCTTTTAATAGGCATACTTATCTTACATTTGTAAAATTAAAAAAAAAAACGACAACCCAGAAAGCTAATAGACTTTTTCTTTTCATAGCCTGGTTCGCCTGGACCTGTAGCTCCTGCTCAGCCACATGGGAAAATACTCATAAAGCCAGATCCCCATTGGGAGGCGACCAGTATTGTACCAGAAGCCGAGAGTGGTGTTCACCTCAAACCAGAGCTCCAACAGAAACAGCCACTGGCGAACGCAATTCCTCAGCCACACCCTCGCGCCGCCCCTGAGCACCATTCACAGAAGCTGCCTTCTGCCCAGCTCAAGCTGCACTGTCCTCCGTCACCTCACATCGAGCCCCCGCCCAAGGCCTCCACGCCCCACCCCCCTGTGCAACACGGGTACCTGTCACCAAAGCCGCCTGCCCAGCAACTAGGATCTCCCTACCGGCCTCACCACTCACAGTCTCCTCAAGTCGGAGCACCGCAGAGAGAGCCTCCGAGGAGTTTCTACCCAGCAGCACAGACCCTTCCAGCCAGTACTCCGCAGGCAACTCCAGGGGCGTTATTTACACAGACACCCTCAGGACAATCTCCAGCCACTTACGGTCAGTTCAACCCACAGAGTCTCGGCAGCACGGCCCCGCCCCCGCCGCCCCCGCCGCCCCCTTCCACCTCGTCTTACTATCAAAACCAGCAGCCCTCTGCAAACTTTCAAAACTATAGTCAGCTCAAAGGCAGTCTTTCCCACCAAGCGGTGTTCACATCAGGACCAAATCCAGCACTTCCTGGCGCCACCAGCCAGCCTGCAGTTCCAGGCCACCATGTCACTCCAGGGCATTTCTTGTCCTCCCAGAACCCGACTATTCACCATCAAACCGCTGCCGCTGTCGCCCCGCCCCCGCCCCCGCCCCCGCCCGCTCCAGGACCACACCTCGTACAACAGCCCAACTCCCACCAGCCACACACTGTTGCGCACGTAGTGGGGTCTGTTCATGCTGGGGCCCCTGGGTCGCACATTCACTCTCAAACTGCTGGACACCATTTACCGCCACCTCCTCCTCCTCCAGGCCCTGCCCCCCATCACCACCCACCGCCCCACCCCTCCACGGGACTCCAGGGTCTACAAGCACAACACCAGCATGTAGTAAATTCAGCGCCCCCGCCGCCGCCGCCGCCGCCGCCGCCTGCCAGTGTTTTGGCTTCCGGGCATCACAGCACATCAACTCCAGCCTTACACCACCCCCCTCATCAAGGACCTCCACTTTTCCCTTCAAGTGCTCATCCATCCGTGCCACCGTATCCCTCCCAAGCTACACATCAGGCCACTCTGGGACCCCAACACCAGCCTTCTGGAGCAGGCCCACACTGTCCCCTCCCTGTTGCAGGTCCTCATCTTCAGCCCCCAGGACCAAACAGTATTCCAGCTCCTACTGCTTCAGGGTTCTGTCCTCATCCTGGCTCTGTGGCCCTGCCACACGGGGTTCAAGGACCTCAGCAGGCATCGCCGGTGCCTGGACAGATTCCCATTCACAGAGCACAGGTGCCACCAACATTTCAGAACAGTTACCATGGTTCAGGGTGGCATTAATGGACTCCAAAAAAACATTTTTTAAAATGTTCTGTATGATAAACTGTATATTTCATATGTACCTATTAAGGTACTTTTTAAAGCTTGTACATGAAACTTTGTATAAAAAAAACAAAAACAAAAAACACCAGTGCTCTTTCATTGTATTTTCCCCATTTTTTGCTTTTTAAAATTCCTTTTAAAAATGTGCTGTTAAGCCAGTACTAGGTCTTTATTTTGTAAGAGAACATTCCAGCTGTTTTTCTGGCAGTAGATTTGATGCGACATGACCTTTAAATTCTATTGTTGCCATTCAATTCATTTAGTGACTGTTTATTATTTTATACATAATGCATAAGTTCATGGCTAAGCAAATGGCACTATGAGGAGCTTCACTTTTTTTTTTCCCTGTGGGTGTATCTTAGATTAAAAAACAAAAACAAACCGCAGTACAGATTTTTTTAGTTTGGTGTGAACATGGCTCATTTCATCAGTTACTTGCAAACAAAATGTAATTTAATGTATAGATGATTTCTAATGTTTCCTGATGAACTGTAAATACTGCATTTCTTTTGCGTATATAACTGCTTTCAGCTTTTCTCATTTGATATTGTAGCATTGTACATATGACAAGTCTTTTGCAAAACTGTGTGATCTTTGTGAAAGTAGTACAGTATATGACCTTTAATTTTTTTTTTATTTTAAATATACTGTCACATTGAAGCACTGGTTGGGCATTTTAATTCATGTTAATAAATCACAATTATGTCAGTTTTACTAAATTGTCCTGTACAACTTCTAAGAGTAAGGCTGGGGGTGGGAGGTGTTAGGGAAGTTACAACCATAACAAAAGTTAGTTTCCAGATAAAGAGTTTCCAGGAAGCTTTCAGTAGCAAAATACTACCTCACTTTACTGACGATGCGTGCCAGGAGGCACTCAAAGGTTGTGCCCCTGATGCTCCCCGCTCACCCAGGACACTCACTGCTGCACTACGCAGGCTTCGTCATGGACCGACGTGAACACATGGAATCCACAGAAGTGATGCATGACACACAATACAGTTAGACTGCAATTGACAACAACTTTTTCAAAATAAGGAGTAGTTTGCCCCCAAACATGCACCACTGAATTGGGAAACCTTAACATTTATGATCTAGCTATCTAGTATAAAAAGAATGGGCGAAATACATTTTCTTCAATTTGGTCTGGATGTAAAAAAAACTAAAGAAAGGGGTCATTATTTCAAAATCTCTAAAGTGAAATAAAAATGTCCTCTAAAGTAATTTTATTACTAAAATATATATGTAATGCTAATTATTTTGGGAAAGTTAAATATAACCAGTTGTAATGGCACTATCTGTTAATGCATTTTTATATCCAACTCATAATTTGGCAAATTGTACACATTTTGTGCATCGGAGGAAACAAGTAAACACTACAATGACTGAATAAGATCTGGTCATAACTTACAACACGTTCATCCTTTCCAGTTTTCGTCTCCTTTTTGAAAATTAGCTAGTGATGATGGTGACATAACATCACCGTTGTTAGGGCTCAATCCTAACCCTCAAGTTCAAGACTTTCGTCAACAGTGTCAACTTTTAACTGCAACAAAATTCGACGTAAGAGCACTGACTAAAGCAGCGTTTGTCTGAGAACTGGCTCATATCTCATTATTCCTGGGATTCAAACACAATTCACAGGGCATAGTGGCGCTGTCACTACTTCGTAAAAATTCCTCATGGTTTTAAATTTGCCTGCCACGGCAAATAAAGCATACAGAAGCTTTTATGTAATGCTTTTGACTATTAAAGACATAGCCACTCTCATATATTACCCCCTACAAAAGTTTTATTACAGAAAAACTCAAGGGAGAAACAAAAGTGGAAATTACGACCTAACTTCAACTGCGGACATGAAAGGCAATAATGTTACCCTCGTAGAATTCGTGGCCTTACTTTCTCCTGTGAAACCAGCTGTGTGTAGCTCACGTAAAGGAGATGGCAAAAAGTTAGTGATCCCCCTTTTACTTCAAACAGTTATGCGTTTAAAAAATGACATCTACTTCATCGTGGGCCTTGCACAGTTCTGCCTCCTGACGTCTAGCAAAATCATTTCTGAATTTACTGGGATCATGTACCTGGTTCCACTGCCTGTCATTTTTCATGACAACATCACAATGACCTAGAGAAAATGGGGACACTCAAGCAAAGTCTGGCTGGCTAAACTAAGACTTTGATAGCCAGTGTTTCTTACTTAGCTAGACGCCCCTTCCTAATCCAGTTAGCAAGAAGCCACACACTTATCTGTTCCTAGTACAGATGTGCACTCCCTAGAGCAATCTCTAGGTGCGCGGCTCCCCAGCAAGGCTTCTTTAATCAAAGAGATCCTTTCAAAACTCCTAATCCAGTTTACTTCCTAACATGGCCCAAAACTGCACTAGACAACTTTCTCTCAGGTATGTTGGCACGATGGTAACGATTTGTACACACTCAGGGGAGACTCGGAGGCACTGCTTCCGATGGGAATCCCATAAACACATGAAACGAAGTCAGCAAAGGCAGGCCACGCATTGTCTGACAGAGCTATCTGACAGCGTGCCGGTTCCTAACATGGGCTGTGTCCCCGGGTCGTTCACGGTGACCACCACCCCCAGCCCCCGCGGGAAATGTAGACAAAGATGCTCAAACCGAAAGCAAGTTGTGTGCTCGATGAAACTAGGGTGAAAGGCTCACTCCTGAACGAGCTCCACATACTGCAGCTGTGCTTAGTGAAGCCTGCTGACTGCAGCGTCTCTTCTCAATGCAGAGTTTGTCCTTCCAAGACAATAAATGACCTTATAATAAGCCATAATGCATGCTACACAAACTTTTCAGCAATGAGGGTGTTATTTCCTCCTTTGGATTTGGGTCACCCTACCCTAAAATAACACCAAATGGGGTTGAGCCCCGGTGGCGTAGTGGTTGTGCACGGGACTGCGTGCGGCCCACTGGGACGGAGGTTCCATTCCAGCAGTGGGGCTGGGCCTCCTACTCCCACCACCGGAGAGCAGTGATGCCCCCTCCCCAAAAAAAACAAACAAACAAACAAACAAAAAAGTAACACCAAATGGTTGTCGATCCTATCACTTTACATATAGGCCAATGACCAAGACAATGTCCGGGAGGGGGGACCACTTTAATTTTTAAGACAACTGCAAGCACCTCAAACAATGGAGTATTGTTACAATACTTGGTATCTTTTTCACAATCTAGTTATTGCAAAGGCAAATGGATAAATTTTAATGGACAAAGGTCAAGAAAACGAGGCACCTTAATGAATGTAAAATGTCCAAAAATAAAATAAAAAAACTCCAAAGCAACCAACCTCACATTCATCTGACTGACTTCTAAGAGAGGCTGACCATGCCGCTGCCCATGACTTCTAAAAGTGTACGGACCGACTACTATGGTTTGTGTCCTGGACGCTACAAGTCATTTTACGAAAATGCTTCAGCAAAAGTGTACATACAACCTGCAGAAGGAAAAATCATTGTCTCGACTTCAATTCGTGGGAAGACATCTGCTGTAGCAACCCATACAACTACCCACCTATGGAATGCACGTGATCAGATCAGCTACCTCCAAGAGGTCGGGGCCGTCTGCCACACAGCCCACGGTGTCTCAGACGACCCCTCGTGCGCCCCGCCGCCCGGGCCCCGCGGTTTTCGTTCCACGAAGGACCAGGTTCCTGCTGCGCCGCCTCTTCTTGGAGCAGCTCCCCACAGTGCTGGGAAGAGGCCGGCACGTAGTATGGAGATGTCACATTGTTAAGAGGGAAACTGCTCTTTTTCTTCAAAAGTACTTTGAAAAGTAGGCAAAAATACAAAGGGGAGTGCTAAAATTGTATTGTGTACTTTAGAACGAGAAGCACGTCTTCCTCCTTTACAGCGCCAGGTAGGGAATAAAATCTCAGAACCCAGAGACCTGCTGAGAGTCCAGTGGCAGAAGCTGACGGGGGAACGAAGAGTTTGCACCCCTCCCCCGAAGAGTCAAAGCCGCTCCGTGCAACTTCAGCTCCAAAGCACTCAAGACTTGGTAGCTTTTCTCAAATTTGAGTCCCCATCCCATATTTAATGGAAATTAACATTTACAGGGTGCATTTACATAGACTATAATACAGGAATGATGTCCCTCTGCCAGAAGATAAAATAGTACATATTTCCTTGCTATTTCTTAATTCCAACTTGATAATTTTCTTAGGATTGTAAATTATATAGTACTCAGCTAAAATATTTCTTCATAAATAGATACAAAACCTGCCAAAACACAAGGGGGGAAAGTATTTTTCGTTCAAAAAAAGGGGGGAAAAATGACATTTGAATGTCACACAACACAAGAAACAATGCTCAGAGCTGTGTTATTGTTTCCAGAAGAAAGTGGGTCAGTAAGCTACTTAGCTGAAGACAAGAGACTACCCTTCCCCAGGATCACAGTGCACAAGAAGCAAAATGTCAATCAACAGTACCTCAAAGCAAAACAAAGGTCTGTGGGTGAAGCCAGCTCACTTGTAATCCTGTAAAAGAGTGAGAGTCACCGCTACGTCCAATGTACTGGAGACACTGGCTACCTCAGAATGCTATATTTGCAGACTCTGCTAAGAATTCAACCAGGGATGCCGAAGGCATTCGCCAGCGGAGGCTCGCTTTTCCGGAACCATCTCTAACATCGGGATGAGGAAATCTGTGAACTGGGCAGCATCTTCGTGGGGCCAGCCGTACTTCTCCACCAGGACATCAAAGAGGCTCCAGGGCTTCAGCTTGGTGATGTGCCGGAGTTCTCCTGCGGGAGAGAAAGCACGCGGCGGTCAGTGGGGGCCCGCTGGGAGGGCCGCGGCCACGACCGCTGGCTCGCTCTCTCCTCAGTGCGGACAACCTACCTGCAGCCGCCATTGAAGGGTGTCAGTGGGACTGACGGGCAGGGGTACAGGCGGGCGCATGCACACCTCACCGGCCTAGTGGTAGTGTGCAGGGAAGCTATCGTGAGGGAACCCAGACATCCGGACATCTGCAGGGCTGACCGAGCGGCTCCGATTGGGATTCTGTGCAATTTGTCCGCTCGACCAGCGGGACCTGTTCCGACCAGATTCCAGCTCTCGGGCCGAACCCTCTCCTTTCTCCATGGCAACATGGGGAGGTGGCGTTTCCTCCAGAGCAGGGCCCGCCCAGGTTTTCAGTGAAACTGAAGGGCCCTGAGGTTTCAACTTTATTTCAACAGCCCGGGTGGCCAGTGGCTACTCCAGGGGACGAGCAATTCTAGAAGCCAACCTGTGCCACATGCCATCAGGTCTCTAAATTATGCTGTCTTAAGATTCCAGGGCAGACATCACCATGGAAACCTTGACATCACGCTGTCTGACGGGCCCTGGCTGTAATGTCAAGAGTGTGTCACGAGCAGCTTAGACCAAGAGAGCAGTGACTACACAAGCTTCATGGCTGATGAATTAAAATTGGCTTTTTTTCATAACGGGGGTGGGAGTGGGCGTACAATTTCAGGTTGAACTGCCAAAAGGCCAAACTGACTTCAGGAAGAAAACCTCATTTTCTTCGGTTGTCGATCAGAAACGCTCACAGGATACTTGCCCTGCCAGAGGAAAGTCACCTTGGTGCCCCTGAGTCTTCCTGGCAGAGCAATCTCCATTCTCACCCCAGGAGGTGCCTCAACACTGGCTGTCCCCGGAGGGGTCTCTCCCCTGGGTGCTTTCAAATACCCAGCACTGGCGCCAAGGGTACCTGGAAGGACCCGCCGTTTCTCCATTTACTCAAAGCCATTTACAAGACCACTCCCATTCCCTTCCAAAACCATACATTGAAATATTACCCAAAAATTGGGAAAAAATCCAAAGCATCCAACTAACCCCATGACTTTTTGTTTGTCCAATCCCTTTCCACGAATGTGTTACGGAAGCAGAGTCTGGAGGTGCTGAGAACTCTGTCTTAAGAACTCTCGTAAGAGCATCTCTTGTTGAGGCCCCCCGGCAGAGTGCGGCGGCCACGCGGGGGTCGGAGCAGGCG
This sequence comes from Nesogale talazaci, assembly GCA_004026705.1. Classification (NCBI taxonomy): domain Eukaryota; kingdom Metazoa; phylum Chordata; class Mammalia; order Afrosoricida; family Tenrecidae; genus Nesogale; species Nesogale talazaci. The sequence continues at coordinate 31,818 of PVJH01008297.1, forward strand.
GGGCTGCAGGAATGTACCAGTGCTGCGCACGAGGGAAGAGGGGGAGGGCAGCTTCCCGGGAGAAGCAACCAAGTCTTGACAAGAGCAACAGGGACATTCACTGAACAGCCCTGCAAAAACCCCAGCTCTGGGAATAGGCGACACGCTGTCCCCAGATGACATCCCCAGGACAGACGGGTGCCTGCATAGGGGGAGCCTGGCCTGAGGAGGGACACCTGCCTGATGACAGACTTGATGCTCACCAGGACCTTGGGGGCGGCAGAGGCACCCAGATGACGGCCATTTTAAAAGGATCTTCCTGAGAGAAGCAAACACAGCGTGGCACCCTGAGAGGCGCCCCCGTCAGCGTGGCGTGCCTGCCGTGGCCTTGCTGGCCCCCCTCCAACATGGCTCTCTCCAGAAAGAGAGCGCACCTGCTTCTAAAGTGCTCGTACCCCACCGGCGGCGGACGCACACAGCCTTCCTCGGGCACAGGCAGGGAGCAGGGCTGCTGGGATGATGCCTCCGGGCCCACAGCCAACACGGAAGAAATGACGCTACCGACAGATGCCCCTTGTTTCGTCTGGCCACTGTCGGGGGCTGCTGCTTGTCTGCGCGCTGGTTTTCTACGCTCGTGCTTCTGGTGTTGGAAATCCTGGCTACGGAGATCTGCAGCGACAGCCACTGAGAGGAGCCTGGCAGGGGCTGATGGGGGCAATCGGGTGCTAACAACGATGAGGAAGGAAAGGAAATATTCCGGGAAGGATTGTGGTGGTGACTGCAGCAATCTTAGTAGGATGCAATGGCTAAGCGGTAGGATGTGTGAAGTCTATGCCGCTACATCTACCCTTTACACCCCCAAACTCACTGTCACTGGGTGGATGCCAATTCAGTGACTTTGAGTGTCAGGGGAGAACCGCTCGCTACCAGCTGCCAAGATGCACTCGCTAGCGGAGGACAAAGCTCCGCCCACACCCTGCTGCTGTCCACTCTGCCCACAGCTGCCCCCCTGGCTCTGACAGGAGACCCAGAACCGGGCGGAGCACACAGCCCTCGGCCCTGGAGCCACTCGGGGGCGTTACAGGGGAGCTGAGCTCCAGGGGGCTCCATGCTGTCAGCTTTGGGAAGCCGATCCCAGGATTTGGTGAATGGCTGTCTTTGGTGAGCTCGAACGAGAGTCACCGCAAAGTCTGTCTGCTACGTCTAAGCCCAGTGCCGCCAGCCGCAGCAAGAGGCGCACACTGGGGGACTCTGGCGCAGGCAGCTGCCGGGCGAAGGCCTCTCCCACCCTCTCAGCACACCCAGCAACTGAAGAAATGCCAGGGGGCGCCAGAGTGGCACCAGCGGACCCAAGACCGCCCCCATTCACCCAGGAAATGCAGGGGTGGTCAGTCCCCCAGGAAGTGTAAAAAACACTCCCTTACTAGCAGGCAGGTGAGTTTAACTTTTTCTCTTGGGAAACTAACCACAATGGTGCACCGAACCAACTGAGCCACGGGCTCTGTTTCAGCCTTGGCTTCGTGAGCGAGGTGCCAACCTCAGCTCCCCACTCAAGGCCCAGGTTTAGCTGCCCGGACTCAGGAAGTACTTTCTAAGGAAAAACACTTCCACAAGACTCCTTATGAAGGTTACTTTATTATCTCTTTGTGTGTGTGTGTGTGTGTGTGTGTGTGTGTGTGTCAGAGAGAGAGAGAGAGAGAGAACTGCCCTGGTGGGAATAGGAGAGAGGGAGAGAGAGGGAGGGAGGGAGGGAGGGAGAGAGGGAGAGAGGGAGAGGGAGAGAGAGAGAGAGAGAGAGAGAGAGAGAGAGAGAGAGAACTGCCCTGGTGGAAGTAGGAAGCCCAGTCTGGCTCCCTCAGAGCTGCTGTTGGATTCAAACCACCAACCCTGTGGGCTGCAGTCCCGCACACAACCACCTGGGCGCCAGGGCTCACCCTCTCATGAAGGTTATTTTAAATAGTGTGGGAAGGAAAATATTATTTTGTCCATGAAATTATGTTTACATAGGGGGGGGGGAGAGAGAAAAAAAATCACAGTACTGTCTTTTAATGAATATTGTTAACTATAAAGTAAATCATGCCAAGGAGAGTAAGATAAATTTCAGTTGAAGTCATGGAGAAAATTAACCTGTCACAGTATCACAGGTCTTCAAAAAGTTTTTGGAAAATTCCATCTCTTCATTTGTCCACATTTGTGGAGCCCTCTCATTAGGACTGGTGCAAAGCAAAAGGGGACGTGCCAGAGAGCAAGCACATTCTTCCAGGGCAGACGACACGCATGTCTGCCACGGCACACTCTACACACACACACACACACACACACACACACACACACACCCCACGCATCCTAGAGCCAAAGGGAAAACTGGTCCAGGAAAGCAGAAGTCAAGTTTCATGATGTTGACATCCCCACTCTGCAGCGCTGGGACATCTTCAAAAACAAGGTCCCATCAAAGCAGTGGCTTCAGCTGGACCGGTGAAGATCCAGGTCGTGGGAACCGATCAGAAGGCAAGGGTGACTTTTTCCCCTGGGGTGGGGGATGGGCCTGCTAGGGGGGAGATTTCAGCGAAGCAATCTTGATGAGTATTCCAGAAGGACACGGGACAATCATGGGGGCTTACTAGGGAACACTTTGTAAGAAAACAGAAAACTGCACTGGTGAGTCAAAGTCCAGGAGAGTTTCACGTAGCAAACCAGCCCCTGGTCCTGACAGTGCCCCTGCCTGCTCCTTCTCTGAGTGCGATGACAGGACTGTCCTGTGGCAGCTGCTCTGGGAGAGCTTTCCTCATGTACCCGGGAGTGAGTCCGACCTCATCCCGCCAAACTCCAAGACCACTGATATGCCCAAAGTGCTGCGCTGGCATGGGCTAACCCTCACAGAGGAAGTCTTCATGAAGGCCTAGAGAGGGGAAGCACTCTCAGAGGAATATGGACCTAGACAGAGAGCAAATTACGACACCAGCTTCATGTTTTGATTTTTTTGGCCTAAGGCTTCTATGATTTTTGTAGCCATATTTTATGACTTGCCCTCCTGTGTTAGTGCGTGCAGTGACGCCAACGTTTGACTACGGAAATTGAGCCTGTATTTCACTGCATTTTGCATTCTACACTCAGATTTAAACTGAGGAACACCAATGGAGACAAAGCCGGCCCTGTGTCCCTGCTGCTTTCTCCATGGGGCCCTCTCTTGTGGCGGGCCTTGTCACTGGGTCACAATCGGAGGTGCCCTTCCCTTCAGCAGGGTGTGCACGTGTGAGAGGGGGTGGCCGCGTTGTTAACGCAGAGCACCAGGAACCACGCAAGGGCCGGGCTCACCAAGTTTGAGCCCACAAGGACTTCTACCACACCCGACCAACACAAACAAACGGAATACAGGCTTTGCTTCGCTTTTCTCCATGTAACCAGCTCTGTTGCCTGCCCCCGGTAGCTGTCAGGCACCAACCCCGGTGCAAGGGGCTTGGCTGAAGCACAGCACAGGCCCTCTGGGCGGGGAGCAGGCGCCCCCACAAGCTCACAGCGCTGCAGGAGGGGCGGGGCTCTGCAGGTGCAGGGCGTCTTCCTCCTCAGGGTTGCCAGGGCAGAGGCCCTCAGTGGGTACCCCTACCCCAGCCGGCTCAGACACTGTCCTATTCCCCGTGTGGGCTGTCGGTGTACCATCTCTTTTCCAAAACCACAACAATCGGAAGTTTTAAAAACCTGAAGCCAAGAAAATCAACTCAAGCTAGTGACACTTTCTGGCCTGTGCAGTCACACGCCCAAGAGCCTGTGGATTTTAGGCACCTCTGACTGCGAGTGAAAGGCAGCATCCTCGTACACAGCGCAAACATGAAGACTCACAGGACGCCATGAGGGAGGGTCAGAAAGTGGGGGAAGCACAATCCAAAGCTAATGCCGCAGGAACTTTCTGAAGCGCTCCGGTACGCCTCACCACCCGCCCTCTGCCTGCTCCACTTCAGCTCTGGGGCCCACGAGGGGCGGCGGGCACCCCAAGTGGCAGGAACACTGACCTGTGGCCACAGGCAGTTCCTCTGAGAACTGGTCCTTTCCCACTGGCTTACAGAAGGCCTTTCATCCAACGGCTACTCAGATCCCAAAATGGGGACTCACGAAGCCGTTTCCCTCGGATACTTCCATTCTCAACGCTGCACTGCCTACTCAGCAGGCTGGCGAGTGACATGCCGAGAGAAGGCCGGCTACAGCTGCCCTGGTGGCCCTGCAGGTCAGGCACTGGGCTGCTCAGTCACCCCAGCAGGAAGAAGAGGAGGCGCGGCCGCTCCCAGACAGATGCAGTCAGACACCCTAGAGCTAAGTCCTGCCGAGTCGGGCCTCGCCCAGGGAGCTGGGTGGGTTTTTGGGGACGGGGGTGGGGAGGTCAAGCTTGTTCTCAGTTGCACTGAGGGGGCACTGCTGAGGGCCCCCCTGCCTCCCAAGTGCAGGACAGGACTAAAACCCACGGAGGTGCCCAGTGTGGTGACGCAGCTTTCTTAAAGTTCTTTGACCACTAATGTCCATGTGGGAAGGAAAACCTGGCTGGTTTCCACTGATGAGGTGAGAGCAGTAGTTACATTCCTGCCAAGAACTCACCTGAGTTTAAAAACTCCTGTCCAAAGACTGATTCAAACTAGCACCAACATGGCTGAGCCCCGGTGGCGTAAGTGGTTGAGTGCGGGACTGCAGCCCGCGGCCTTGGGGGTTCAAATCCAGCGGCGGCTCTCAGGAGCGACACTGGGTAGCTCCCACGACCACAGAGGCAGTGATGCCAAAAAACCAAAACAAACACACTAGCACCAATGCCTTTACCCAGGACCACAGACAGGAAGCCCCGATGCCCAGGAGCTGCACTTGACTTACTTTCAGCTGTGACCCCGACACTGACCATTCCCGGTAACAATGAGGGTGGGGGGAGGGGTGTCCCCGTGGGGGTCTGAACCTTCAGGGCTAGGGAAGCCTACTACTCTCTCTCTAGCTCTCTGATGGCCTGGGGCACTTTCACAGTCACCTTTCCCGTTTTACTTCTGTCTCTCTGTTTTCATGCAACAAACAGACTCACTGCCTGGGGTCCATGCTGATTCAGACCCCCCCACCCCCACCCCACGTTCACCAGTCAGAGTCCTCCTCTTCCTCCCGTGGAGCATCAGCTCCTGTGGGGGTGAAGCTGTACCTGTGCTGTGGAGAGAGGAGGCTAGGGCCCAGGAAGAGGGGGGACAGGGGAGAAAAGCATGGGGTGGGGGTGGGGTCTGATGGTCTTAAATGTAACCCCCCCCCCCAACTAATAACGCACAATAAAGAAAATGCCACCGTGTCCCAAAGATGTACCCATTGTCCAACACATCATTCCTGTCATCCTGAGGAACAAGGAAAAGTCTCTTCTGCTTCTTGCTCCATGGCTTAGCAGTAGCACGGACCGCTGCAGGTCTTCACAGAGCCAAGGCCTCAAATAGAACCGGCTCGCCCCAGCACTGAAACCTAGGACACAGCGGCGGAGACACCACACCACAGAGCCCCTACCTAGACTTGGGTGGGATAGCTCAGGGGGCACATAGCGCAGTGGTTCTCAACCTGGAGGTCACAACCCCTTTGGGGGTCAAAGTATCCTTTCACAGGGGTTGCCTAATTCATAACAGTAACAAAATTACAGTAATGAAGTAGCAACAAGAATCATTTTATGGTTGGGGGGAGGGTCACCACAACATGAGGAGCTGTATCAAAGGGTCGTGGCACTAGGAAGGTTGAGAACCACTGACTGAGGAACAGACAAGCTGTCTCTCCCAGGAGAGGTGGCTCCTGAAGGCCATGTGAAAGCTGCATTCCAGGGCTGAGAGAAGGTTGCTCTCAGCTGAAATTGCCTGGCAGACACTCTCCACCACCACCACCAGCACCCACGCCCGCCCCCCTACCGAGAGCTCTGGGGGCTGGTGCTGTTCCTCCTGGCCCCGCCGGGAGGCACTCTTCTCTCTGCTCACGGTCTACAGTCCCCTGCCCTCCCCCATCAGCAGTGGGCACCGAGACAGGCAGAGAGTTGCCTCTCCTGAGGAAGGAAAGGTCAGAAGAGCCACAAGCAAGGTTGAAGGCCCAGGTGGTGCAGGTCTTCACACCAGATCCCCATGCTGGGAAAACAGGTCCAACCCTAGGGCGGGAGCCAGCCCCCAGCCTTTGAGAGGCCCTACCTGGCTCGACGGCGCTAGTGCTGTGGTCTAGTGGCAGACAGACCAGACAGACCGACACTGCCCATTTGCCTCAGGGGCATTATCAGGTCAACGCGGCTCTTGATTTCCAAGGAAGATCACACTCTGCAACACCCCTCCAACCCCCCGCAAAGTCACCTGCCAGCCAACTCTTCCTGGGACCAGGCCACTGCCCACAGGCTCTGGGAGCATGCGGAAATTTGCAGTTGCCTGTCTCTTCACAGTGAACACAATTTCCCCAACCACATAGAGTAGCAGGATAATTGTTTTATGACCTACAGTGTTTTCAACTAAGTCCATTATTTTCCAATCACATTTTCTGGACCTTTCCAACAGTCCATTGCTCTTTCCTGTTTGTGACTTTTGTTTTCGCAACAACGATGACTCTGATATCACTTCTTACAACCACCTGTCACCAGCGTGCAGACAGGACACAAAGTTCGGAGATCGTGATGCGCCCAGCTCCAGGCTGACAGGTTCAAACCTCAGCTCTACCACTGAACGCAGCTGAGCAGCACGGCCGGGGCCCTGGGCTCTGTGGGGAGGAGCCCTTGGAACCAGACTCCTCAGAAACTAAAGTCACACGGGCGAGCTGACAAGCACCTCTTCCCGCCACCAGCCTTATAAGGTGGCTACAGGGTTTCACTAGCCCTCCCCAGGGCGGCCCCAGCATGGAAAGTGCGGTAGGAAACTGGTGCTGCTCACAGCTCAAGGGCCCACCCATTTCACAGGGAAACACAAGGCTGATAGAGCAGAAGGGGTTAACGAGCAGCCACAAAGCATCTCTGAGAACCCGAGGCTCCTAGAAATTTCTAAAAACTCCTCCAAGGTTCTTCTCTAGGCTTCCAAGTTGCTGGCATGGATTCAAAGCTCTTTATTACAGAGCACTGCTCCTCAGACAAATCCAAATGGGGAAAACATGACAAGAAGGACTAAGCTCCTCACAGGGTATTACTAGGAGACCTTTGAAATAAAAAAATAAAATCTCCTTGGACTTTGGGGGTGTTTTGAGACTTTTGAATTTTTATCACTAACTGGGAATTACAGAAGGCAATCAAACAATGACGCATGATTCTGTCAAAGGAAAATGGACACACACAACATCAGTGGGGCAGGACGGCAGAGAGAGAGAGAGAGAGAGAGAGAGAGAGAAGGGCTGGCCTGTGCCGGCCACACCAAGGGCAGCAAGCCAGCCTCTCTGACCTGTGCCCAACAGCTCCGAAGGCCCAGGTGGGAGGACTCCACACTAGTGTCCCTTCCGGGCCACTTGCCCGGTGCAGCAGAGGCACTCTGAGTGCGTGAACAACATGGAACGTGGAACCACATACCCCCTTTCACACACTCTGAAATACACAACTGGTGCTGGGGGGAGGGGGCGGCGCTGGTAGCGTTCGCTTACAAAATTCTGACTCCACACAGATCAGCGGGTTCGGCTTACTTCGCCACTTCTTCAGCAGAATTCCCTGATTGTAAAACGCCAGAGCTCTCTCCACTGCTGCCACATGAATGTGCAATTTCTCCTTTGGGGAGACTATGCTGAAAATTAGTGTTGCTTAAATACCGTTACCTTTTCTGGTGAAAAACTCCTTGGAATATTTTCCCAACATAGCGTATTTTCGAGGGATTTTCCCCAGCAGTTCAATGATCAATGCTATGTGATCTGCATTGGAAAACATTGCCAGCAAAACAGAAACACATGACAGTTGAATCAGTACACTGCATGCAGACACTGCCACCGCCCGCGCAGACAGAAACAGCGTGCCGCACAGGGACTCGGGGCGGAGCTGGGGGCACCAGCTGGCAGGCGCCCCTGCAGAGGGGCCAGTCCTCAGGGCACCTGCAGGGATGGGCCAAGTAAATGCGATTGCCCTTGTCGACTTGGAAACCAGCGTGGAATTCTGCTGGGGTTTGGGAATTTGGAAGAAATGTCTTTGTTGCCAGTAGCGCTACAACCGGCAGCTGCTATCCCGTTTCTGTCTGCATCGTGGCGTTTTTTTTTTTCAGAAAGAAGAGGTACTACCTCTGCGATTGAAGAATTCCCGAGAATATTTTCCAGATAGAGCAAAGTGCCTTGGGATACTGCCTAGCAGCTCTATGATGTGGGCTATGTGGTCTATGGAGGAGAGAAAAGGGGGTGCGGGAGTGGGAGGGGCGGGGGAAGGGTGGGGTAAAAGAAGAGGGAAAAATTGAAATTAGTAAAAAAAAATCAGAAATCGATTCAAATCAACCATGTCTGCAGCACCCCCATGCAGAGGCTCTGGGGCGAGCCGGCCTGTTGGGTGGACACCGGCCCCCGTCAGGGACCCAAGCACCACAAGCAACAAGCCAGGAGATGGCGCCAGGTAGGCAGATGGGATTCTGCTGGGATTTATGGGTTTTCAACTCCGCTCCCAAACAAGACAGAGGAATGGGCAGCTGCTGAGTGGACCAAAAGAGCCTGGACAGGTCTCCAAGCTGCTGCTGCTGGCTGGCCGGCCCTGCCCTCCCCTTGGGGAGCCTGCAGGGTGAACTGCCAGGGCCATGACACCTCCCGGGGCAGCCCGCTGTGCCTGCTCGCCGGGACGAGGGGAGTCCCAAGGCACACCCAAGCCGCCTGCATGTGGTGTTTGGGAGCCGACCCTCGCTCTACCGGGGGGGAGGGGGGGGGCAAAAGCTCAGGGCCCAGAGGAGCCGCGAAGGAGGCCCTTGGCTGGCAGCAGTACTCACCCTCGTCTCGGGAATAGTCCTCCCCCGAATGTGGCTCGAACAAGTAATCTCCCGTTGCCAGCTCAAATGCCTAGGACACAAAAAATGACACGCTAAGCACTTCAGAGAAGCTGCTCCTGCACGCTGTGAGGGGCAGAATCAGACCAGCTCCCCCGAGGGGGCCAACACCACCCTCCGCCCCTCGTCTCTTCCTTAAAGTTCAAAGACGCCTCAGAAATGTTTTTCATTTTGCCTCTGTCATGGGGTATGAAGAGCTGTCTTTTGTTTATTTTGTAGGGGGCAGAGCTGAACTCGCGGGGAGTTGGCCAGCACCCGGGTAGGCCTGGCCTAAGCCAGGAGCCCGCACTGGGAACGGGTGAACCCAACTCCAGCCCATTCCAGTGCGGGCTTGTCTGTCCCTGCAAGCATTGCACTACGTTGCTCTGCACAGAAACCCAGGGCTAGTCCACCCCTCGCTCCCTCTCTGCACCGGCCATGGTGCCACCACCTCCCCTGGCAGCCCCTCGAGGACAGGCCAGGAAGGCAGGCCTTCGGTCTGTTGTCTTTGCTCCTCCAAATCTCTGGAGCAAGTATTTAACTTTGCAACACACACACACACACACACACACACACACACACAAACTAACTTCTCATTTTGGGGACTGGTATTTGGGGCTCTAAATCACACTGTGATTATGAATGGCACTGGAAGCCTCTGACACCCATGTCCCTTCCTCTCTAGGCCCACCCCCTGCCCTCCAGAACCATCCCTGAGACAAATGTACCAACCAACATGCTTCAATTGGCAGAGTGCAGAGAGCTCAAGAACACGGCTGGGCTTGCGAACCGGGAGCAGGTCTGGCTGGCTTCAGGCCCTTTCCTTTTGCTTCCTTGCTTGTGCTTGCCAACAGGATGTGAACAGCTGAAGAAGGGTGGCAGGGAGGCAAGCCTCCTGCCCGCTCAGGACTCCCACTCTGAAGGTGATGGGGGACGCACCAGCCGAGTCATCCAAAGGCTACCAGGGCAGGGAGGGACCAAGAGACCCTGGCAGGTCTCTGCTTGGGGCCTCATCTCCATCCACTAATGCAGGACACAGCTGGGCCACTTCCGTCAGATCACCATAGGAGAGCCTCAGTGCTCCCCAGTTCAAGAAGGAAGAGCTGGCTCACCTAGCTAACGGGCTGCAGCATCTTCTAGCCTGGGAAGCCATCAGTTCAATGCCGTAAGCCCCAAAGTACAAGCTAAAGAACACTCAGGAGAAGAGACTGGAGAAGCCGAATCAACTGTGGTTCCCCTACCAAGCGCACAAGGGGCGTCTGATCATGCCTCGGCTGGGGTTGCGCCCAGAGACGCTCGGCAGGCTGGAGAAGAAAGAGCACAGCAGGAGGAAGACCAGCGTCACACTGCACACACCACGCCGGGCCAGGAGAAGCCTGATGATGAGATGGCCTTTTCCAAAAGCAACAGCAGGATGGAAACTCCCTACAGCAGGAAGGCTCCCTAAGGCCAGTTTCTTTGGATATGAAGAACAGGACAAGGGACACTCCTGCCTCTGTGCCACGACTTGCTGTATGCTGGCATCTACCCACATGAGAGATGAGGCAATGCAGTCAGCCACTCCCCACATCACTGTATCTGTTATTTCTAACACGTGGGCACGCTGGTGCTGGTTCTGAGGGGAGTGTTCTTGTCCTCTGCACTTGGTCCAATCACGGGAGGGCTTTCCTCTCTGTTCAGTGCCTGGGAGACCAGGAGTTTTCCAGCGACCAAAGCACTTTTCATAGACAGAGCACCCAGATCCGAGGAACTGCAGTGACTTACTGGTTCCATGATCCGAGCAGTGCTGAAGTCTGAGGAACCCTGACAGACTGACCTGCACATCCACACCAAATTCTTAGGTCGTGGCCCAGAGCTCAAGAAAAAGAAAATCAATTCAACAGCAGGCATAACCCAACCTCACTGCCCACTTCTGTTTCCTCCTTCAACAGAAGGAGCTAAAGTCTGGCTCCCCTGGCACCGCCAGGCTCTGTAAGGCCAACACGCTATACAATTTGATGCCCCTCATAAAGCTAAAAGGACTCTCTGTACCATACCACTTCATTTTACTACAATCTTTATTATAGCTTTGTATTCTGAAGTACCATTACGTACAGCATTATGTTTTTTCATTTTAACCACAAGGTGGATAGTGGGGCACTGCCCCACTTCTCCCATTTTCTCATGGGCGACCAAATTTAACCCTGGCATCACAGGGGGGCACGGAGGTCAATCTCGTCTGAATCATTACCCTCCTGACATCTCTCCTGGTGGCCTTGGGAGCACTGAGGTGCTTTTGCCAAATCCTTGAAAGCATCTCCCGTGGAAATTATCAGACACACTGAAGCCACCGTCCACAGCAAGAGGCTGTCATGAAGTTGGCAGGGCAGAGGACAACTTGTTACCTAACCAGAGGTGAGGCCGGTGACCTGGCAGAAAACAGCAGCGGCGGCTACACCATGCTTCCACTGCATCTGTCATCTTGCCCTATTTTTCTGGTTATATCATCCACATTTAAAACCTAAAATTAGCAGCAGACGGGTGCAGAACTGAAAAAGTTCTGAGAGTCTAATTCGGGGCCACCTTGGTTTACCCCTCTGTGTTGCTGGGGACGAGCGAGGCTGCCTCACCATGATGTCCTGAAAGGGCATGCTTCTCCCTGCAGCCCTGGCTGCCCAGCGTGCTCCCTCCCTGCCTGCCGACCAGGAGTAGGCGGCCTCAGCCTCCCACTGCAGCCCAGCCCCACCAACTCTCCCTCCAATGATCCCCATGCCCCAACAATGGTTCCTTCCCATGGGATGTTATTCAAAGGACCTGGATTTTGGTAGTCACTGAAGACTACCTCTACCCCTGTGATCGGATATTACCTGCTCCCCACAGACACCATGCTACAGTTTTGTTTGGTAGATAACTTGTAAAACACAAAACACCCACTCAGCACGCCCAAACCCAGCCTGATTCAGCACACTGATTTTAAAGGATGCATTTCCGATCAGATTCCCTGCTGTCCAGCTAATGCTGCCTCAGAGATGCATGAGGATCGAGTAGAACTGTCCCATCGGGTAGGTCCCCAGGCGGTACCCTGCAGAAGCAGCCTACCACATCTCTCTCCCCAATGGCAGCGGGTGCGGTCCAAGTGCTCACCCAATTAATTACTTTGCATCTGAAAATGTAAAATACAGTAAGCTCAAACCAACTGCCAGATTCCTTTTTGAATAAGAGACTGTAATTACATATTTACTCTGCAATGCCTTTTTGTAAGAAGTCCAGTGTCGATTGTTAGGAACATCCCTTTTTTACCAAGCTATTAGAGTTGAATTTAGATGTTTTTAAAATGAAAATTTAAAGGCAAGAAAAATCACCTTTCACAACACACATGCACACATCCATAAACAACACACAGCACTGTTTCCAGGTGAGACCTACAAAGTACTACCCCTAGGCGGACCTGCTGGACCGGCCAGAGGAAGAAATGGGCATCGGCTGTGGAGAAGAGGCCCTGTCGACTCATCCATGCACAGGACCTGAGTCCATGGAAAGAGTGTGCTGGAGTGGGGGGCCATGGGGGCGAGGGCGGGGGAGAGCTGGAGAGCAGACTCAGGATGCACAGAACTGGCAGCAAAAAAACGGCTGTGACTCACAGGAGAAAATCGCAGGCCATAGTGGCCTGAGGACCAGGGACCACCTTCTCCATAAGAATGAACTCACAGCTGTCGAGAGAGCAGAGCAATGGCGAGCTCTCTTGACACTTCCCTGTGGAACAGCCCAGGGCTGTCCGCGGAGGAGGGAGCCCGCTCTCCCGTGCCCTGCACAGGGAGAAAAAGGGTAAAGACTGCACAGCTCTGCGAGCTTCCACCAGCCCCAGGCATTCTCTCCAGTCTTTCTGTCAACACAGAGGAGAGGACTGGCCTACGTGGGGTCGTAGGAAGAGAAAGACTCTCAAAAGACCCAAATCAGCAAAGTTCAAGAAGCACGGGGTGTGCCTGAGCAGAGGTGCGCAGACTGACGGCACCAGAGGAAGCAGCCGTCCCTCCACAATCCCCCGGTGGGCAACCCTCACTGTCAGGAACCTGGACCTCATGTCAGGCAAGACTAGACCACCGAAGGCATGCGAGGGTTGCACCCACTTGCACAGAAGAAAATAGCAAAGCTGTTCTTACCATGCAAGCCGTGCTCCAAATGTCAGCAGGTGTGCTGTACCCTGCTCCTATCAAAACCTCTATGGATCTGTACTGGCGCGTCTGGATATCTTCTGTGAAGTGTTTATGCTGAAAGAGGAACACACACACATGACACAGGAAGCAGTGCCTGCTAACTTCTAATCAGGAACATATGCTATACAAAGAAAACTCGACTTACCACCCAACAAGCGTTGCCCAGGTCGGCAATTTTAACTCTAATTTTATCTGCATTCCGTGGATCCAGGGGGTTCACCAACAGGTCGGCTGCCCGCATTTTCACTGACAGGAGCAAACAGCAGGGGAGTTAGTGAGGGCAGGTGGTCTGCAGGTGGCCACACGATGTTTGTCACAAATGGGGCCTCCTTTTCTAGAACAGGGCAGGTGCCATCTTGTACGCTAAACTCAGTGGAAGGTGAAATTGTTGGTCTCCACCCTTGGAAACATGCTGAAAATTACAGTAAACAGGGCTAGCCAAAGACCTCCTGGATGTGGCCTTTGCCGTTCTCACTTTACCTGTGACCTCATCACCATGGACCACCCTGGACAAGCCAGCCTGCTGCGTTCCTGCCCGCAGCTTCCCAGCTGCCCTGTTCCCTCCCAGGCTTGCATAGAGCTCACACGGGCTTTGTCAAGGAGCGCAGGGGGAGACGCTGGCTTTGTGGGAAACCAACCTGGGCCGGACTTCTAGGCCCTGTGCTCATATCCTGCCACCACCCCAATACCTCTCTCTGTGCATGAGCCAAACATTCAGACAGGGCTCAAGGCTACAGGGTGGTGGGTCTCGGGTATTTGGTTCGTCTTTGCACCAGGCAGACTATGGAGCACAGGTCTCCTGAGTTGGTCTGGGTTCCCTCCCCTTCAACTTGCCACATCTCCAGCCATTCTCAGTACCAGGGCAGCCCCTGGGGAATCTTCCCAGCAGCATTGGACCAGGTTTCCCGGGGCTTCTGGGCCCAGGGAAGACCTCAGACAAGCCCAGACCAGGTCTGTGGCAGCCACGGTAAACCTGGGAGCCTGAGACAGGAAAAGGAACTTGGTGAGTCCTAAACTGAAAATCCTGAAGTGAGTCAACATCTTCATCATTAGACCACAAAATGACCCACAAGCCATTGGGGTCTTTCTGGGAAAACCATGGATTTTCAAAGGTAATTCTGAAGTGGTATTGACAGAATAAACAGAAAGGTCTACTCAACGTTGGAATATCAAACACCCCCTCAGAGAGTCCTTTTGTTCCCTCACAGCTGGGCACATCTAACCCTAACCCTAAAACCTCCTTTTGGGAACACCACGAAGCAACCCTACCCGGCAGGAAGGCCTAGGCAAGCTCACAGCCCAAAGGGCTGTCAGTTGACCAGTAATGGCGTGGGACCATTAGCCCCACAAAGCTCTCAGGAAGGCTTTGGGGGAGGCTGAGCGAATGGAGGTCAATGTTTAGCCCTCAAGATCTCTTCCTCAGAGGATCAAGCAGGCCAGCCAGGCTTTGTGGCCCCTTCTTGCTGCCTGCCCTATTCCAGCATCCCTGCTTTGAAGGATGGGAGCCCACAACAGAGTGGGACCCAAGCGCCAGGTTCGCGCTGCCGTGTAGTAGTGCAGAGATTCAGAGGACGGACAGTTCCCACGCCCATGAAGGAGGAGCCCAGAGTTCCAGGACCCGGTAAGAGTGCAGAGCCAAGGGCTAAGAGGACAGCCCTAGAAATGGCCGTATGAATCCCTAATGCAAGTCACCTAGTCAAACAAAAAAGAGAATTTGAGATGTGTGAACCTGTGTTCATGTCTGATATTCACCACCTAAACTGACAAACTCTTTGGTGCCCAAGTGCCAAGAAAGGAGGTAATGGAGGGGACCTCACCGTATTCTCACCGGGCTGCCTGCACTGGGTGTCTGGCTAGATTCATGTGACCACCCAGAGGAGCCTGAGGCTACCACGTGGTCAGTGAGGGACCATCCATAGTAGCTCAGACCCCCGGCGTGGCGGGAGAGGAGGATGAGGCTGCATGTCTGCGGAAGAACATGCTCTCCGCAGAGCATGGAGGTCTTGGTGCCTTTTTCTCCATGAAAATGAGCTAGTTGGTCAAACTGATTATGGTGATGGCTGAACAACTCTTCGTAAGATGAATGAACTATTAAATTGTATGTGAATTATAAACCGATAAAACTCCATATTTTTTTCCTGAAGACATGACAGTGAGTTAGCTAGAATAAGTAAAACCCAAAATAGAAAAATAAGCAGATTAATAAAATCAGAAACTGATTCTTCAGTCAGTACAAGTGACAAGCTGTTAAGCAGACTGAACATAAATACAATCAGAAATTAAAGCGGGAACAGTGCAACTGGACTGACGTCAAACAGAACTGAAACCGAACGCCGTGAGCCAGTGTAAGTCGCACACGGAGCTACCTGGATGACGCGGGTAAATACTTCGCAGTGGACAGCCTGCTCCCACTGACTCGACAAGGAATGAAAGTGCAACAGACTCACAAGGAAAGAGATTAAATCAGTGGCCAAAGCTCACTTTCCCTTTCCTCCCCCCTCACTCCCTCACCAGCATTCTGGACCAGACCGCTTTTCTGAGGATGGCTCCTAGAGACCCAGAGAAGGAGTCTGTCTAAATTCTTCTAGAAGATACGGAAGGTAAAATATTCTTGAACATATTATAGGAAGGAACATAGCCTTGATCACAACACTAAACTTATCACACGAAGAAAATTAGAGGCCAATTATTTCTTAATAGGGGAGCAAAAATCTTCAGCAAATAGAATCAAATGCCCTGACTAAATAGGATTCACTTAGCAGGGGTGATTCGATATTAGAACATCAATCAACATAATAAATCACATCAACAGAAAAAAACCCAATTGATAATTTCTATGAATATAGAAAAAGTACCCATTTTCTTGACTAAAAGCCCATGAGCTCGGCACAGAAATACTTTAACTTGAACCAGACTATCTACGAAGAGCTGACAGCCTACTGAAAGCAAGAGCAGGACCAGAGAGAGGCCCACCTTCACCACTTCCAGTAGTAATTTTTATTTTATTTATTATCTTTGGGGGGCATCACTGCTCTCTGGTGGTGGGAGTAGGAGGCCCGGTCCCACTGCTGGAATTGAACCTCCGTCCCAGTGGGCCGCAGTCCCGCGCACAACCACTACGCCACCGGGGCTCAGCCTCCAGTAGTAATTTTTGACCAAGGTACTAAGTCCATTTGCTGGAGAAAGAAAAGTCTTTTAAATAGTGTCAGAATAATTTGAGGAGGGAAAAAAAAACAGGATCTATGCCTCACACCATACACAAAACAATTAAAAATGGATTAAGGATTTCAATGTGAAAAATAAAACCCTGAAACTGTTAGAAAAACAAATGGTTAACATTTTCGGGCCTGGCTTTCAACAATGCATTATCTAACAGAATAACCAAAGCACAAACAAAACCAAGCACAAACAAACAAAAACATTTGACTAAAACAGTGAAAAGATACCCAGCTGGAAAATTATCTTTAGAAACCACACATACAAGAATGTAATAAAAAACCACTGACTGGGCTGAGCCCCGGTGGCGTAGTGGTTGTGCACAGGACTGCGGCCCACTGGGACGGAGGTTCAATTCCAGCAGTGGGGCTGGGCCTCTTACTCCCACCGCCGGAGAGCAGTGATGCCCTCCAAAATAACAAAAAACAAACAAACAAAACACCACTGATTTTTGGGCTGAGCCCCAGTGGCGTAGTGGTTGTGCGCGGGACTGCGGCCCACTGGGATGGAGGTTCGATTCCGGCTCCCAGGAGCAAAGGCTGGGCCTCCTACCCACCACCAGGGCAGTGATGCCTAAAAAAAAAAAAAAAAAGAATGTAATAAATACGTCAAACTCCAACAATGTAACAACAGAAAGATAAGCATGGTAACCCTAACCTGAGCAGACTTGAATACAAATTTCACGACAGATGACACCCAAATGACCACTAAACACATGGGAAGATGCTCAGTGCCATCAGTCACAGAGATCAGTGCACACCTACCAGAATGACCAAGATGACAAACATTAACAAAACAAACAGAAATGAACAAATAATGGTGAGGATGTGGAGATCCTGAAACCACTACTGGTGGGAATACAAAATGATATTATCATAGTGGAAAGCAGTATTGGGCACCCTCCCCCCAAAAGAAAACAAAGTAAAAGTAAAATTACCACACAATCCAGTAATTCTACTTCTAGATACACACCCAAGACTTGCGAGTCATCAGAAACTTGTACACCAATGTTCACTACAGCGCTAGTGACAACTTTCAAAGGGGAGAAACAATCTAAATGCCCAACCACAGGTGAAAGGCTAAACACACTGTGGTATGTGCACACACACACACGAGTGAAATGCTGCCCAGGCAGTAGGAGAGATGTGGTCTTGAGATACATATACTCCAACACGGTTGGACCTTGAAGACATTATGCTTAGTAATAAGTCAATCCTAAAAGGTCAAACACTGGATGACCTCACTGATGGAAAAATGATAAGAAAAGGCTAACCGAAGATCTAAATTTTATTAGTGGTTACTGGAGGCAGAGGGGCTGGGAAAGCAGAGTTTACAGTGGTAGGACTATATACTGATAAAGAAGGTACATTCAATTATTGTAATTAGTATCAATAAGTTGTACACCTGTCAAAAGCTGAAAAAGTTGAGTGATACTTAAAAAAATGAAAGAAAAGAAAAAGCTAATGAGTCTGCTTATCTACACTGAAACACCTCAAGGAATATGGTTCCTTGGTTTGAGGGGTTTGGGTCATGGCTTCATGGCTTCACGGGGTATCCTGGTCAATTGCCCAATAACCCATTTAGCGCTTCTGTTCTGCCCCACGACTTGTTGCATAGTACCTGGGTCATAAAATACACATGCACCTGTGGGGCAGTGTCAAGAGGAATACACATGGCCACACAAGAGCCAGCAACTGGTCTCTCAGTGCAAGGACAGCAGAGGAGGTGAGTCAGAAAGAGGAAGACACCAAGCGTGGGGCTCACAGCCTTCCTGAGCCACTTCCTTTGCCAGGACTCTCCAAGAACTTCCGGGTGCCCAGCTGCTGCTTGGTTCAAAGGCTCTACAGAAGGGGTAGGGGAGGCACAAGAGAATTCCCGAACCGTTGAGACGTAAGACACTTATGAAGGTACGGCCCGAGAAGATTAGAGGAGGGTGGGGGAGACTGGGGAATCGAGTACAAGGATCATCCTAGAACCCCCTCCCTCCTCCACGAATAATGGAAAAGTGGGTGAGGGGTGACGGAAGATGATGTAGGATATGGAAAAAATAATCTATAGCTGATCAAGGGTTCGTGACAGAGGGCAGGTGGGGGGAGAAATGGGGAGCTGATATCAGGGGGTCAAATGGGAAGAGAATGCTTTGAAAATGATGATGGCATGGGGGATGGGGGGAGAAAATGATGGCAGCGGCATGTGTGCAAATGTGCTTGACACACTGGAGGAATATGTGGACTGTGATAAGAAATGTAAGCATATTTGAGGGAGGGAGGGAGGGCGGGCGAAGAAAGAGCTGTTATAATCTTTAAACCTTAAACCAAAATTATCACCTGAAAGTTTCCCCAAACTAGTTTGACTTCGCTGTCTGCCGGCAGCATTCTGCTTTGCTAAGATCTGTCTGCATGGGATCAAACTGGCATTAGGAACTCAGAAGATTTGGGCATGAACCTTGGATGGGGTGCAGGGTCGGGGTGGGGGCACCAGTGCATTTATGTTGATGAACTAAAACAATTCCAAAAAGGAAGTGAGAATGACCGTGCTTGCATTGTGCAGCCCATGCCACTGAACTGCATGGAGAAACCAGGGACCTGGGCATGCTGTGCTGCATTCAGTCTCGACACCACAACAATGAAAAGGAACTCAAAGACAATTAGTAAGATGTGCATGTGAAGGCACTTGTGCCTCTCATTCTTACTGGTTCCTGAAATACACCCATTTGAGCTTCATAATTCAACTAAGTCAGAGGAAATATAGTTTAAGAGATGATAATACTTTCATGAATGATACATCATAGCCTTTAGTTTTGTTTTGGTTTTTTTTGGTATTTAATATCCTTCATTAAACTAAACAAGCAAAGAATTCTGTGCCATCCTAGCTGAGGATTGTAAATTAAGTCACCTACCTCAAATGCAGTCCAAATAGCTACTTTATTTCAGTATTGATAGTTACAAGAAGATTTGCATAGTTTTCTGTCTTTATGTAGTATAAGTTACTTGAAGCCACAAAGAGCCCATTCAAACTTAGGGACACTCATATTTCTTACTTAGCTATGCAAACATATGCGGTCAGATCAAATGCCTTAGGCCTTAGAGAATTCCCACAATTCCCTTCACGAATAATGCTAGCACGGATCAGTCCTCCTTGGTGTCTAGAAAGACAAAACAGCCTGTCCCTGCCGTCTGTCTCCATGGTGTGTGTGTATGTGTGTGTGTGTGTGTGTGTGTGTGGAGAGACAAGAGTGGGAAGATCTCAGTCCTAGACAGGCTGCATTTTAACAGCCGGCCCCCTGGGTGACACAGAGGTAGTAATTCATCCCGTTTGAAGCTGCCCTGGAGACGAGTAGTGTGTTTGGCACACACTGACTCCATCCTTTACCCTACAGAATCCTCACCAGGCAGGCATGATCCTCTCAGTATGAAGGAGGCACAATGGAGGGCGTTCCTGCCAGCCCCTGACCTGCTCCCTGTCCGGCACTGGGAAGACAGCAGGAACCAGACATACCACATTCCCTTACCCTTAACGCACCGAATGAACAAACATGGAATGTGGGCAATAAATAAATGAGTAACTCAAACCTCAAAGCCTGGGGTAGAGGTGGGGGTGTTAAAGGACGGCAGTATTTAGGGAGGGGTTTCTGTCTGAGGAGAGGACTAAGTAAAACAAGGGTGAAGTCCTAGGCCAAGGACAGGTGCGCCAGTGCAGGAAGTGACCCACAGTTGTGATAGAATGAAGAGGGCTAATGCAAACATGGGCTACTGCTGCCAGGAACAGATAGCACAAAGCAGTATTTCCCAGAGTGGGTGATACCATCCCCTGGGCATCCTGGAGGGAGACTGCAAATGCAGACAGATACCTATACTTTACCCTGAATTATGAGCTACAGTACAAAAGCTTATAAATGCCTAAATTATGAACTCTATTACGAAAGGTTTTTGTTACCACATGGCGGTGGGGCGAGCGCAAGTCACAGGAGGTGGCAGACCACACAAGTTTGGGAGTCTAAAACAGCAGTTGTGAGCTTTTATGTGTGACCACTGAGTGCTGTCGGTCTTGGAAACAAGGGCGCTCATTTTTGAGGGGCAAGAGGAGGAGAATGGGACAAGCTCTCTCGGGACTAGGACCTCTGGGCTTCAAATGATCCAAGCCAAGACGCGTGCCTTGGCTCCAGCACTGCTGTCCGGTGAGCAAAGCAGCCTCTTCCTCTCAACTGTCAACCTTTTCCTCTCTCCCCAGTGTGCACACCAGTCTCATCACTCAAAACCCCTGAGCCAAGCTCACTCCTCTCGCCTCAGGCTCCAGCTGTTCAAGTGGCCCGCTGCAAGTGCAAATCATGTGGCCTACCAGCCGCTCAAATTTCACAGGAAAAAAAGCAAGCACTCACCCTGACCATTTGAAAAAGCTTGTACTATTGCCTACCATCCAGGATAAAATTAAGCTACCTACTTTGCAGTCTTCCAAAGGTGGTACTGCCCAGGCTGGTAGCCATTTCTTTCCTTTGGTAAAGGAAAAACCAAAGTCCCAGAGCGAGTAAGTTTTGTGCTGGGGGTACGTCTAACACTAGACAACAACGCCACAAGCAAATGATTAAACAAACAAACAAACACTTGTGATCAATTATGTTCTATGTAAGTCTATTAAGTACGGCCAAGTGGAGGTACAAAAGCAACAAGCCAGAGGCAGTTGATTTCTACCTCTGACCTACATCATTCCACGTGAGTCTTTAAAAGCACCTTTAAACTCTCCCTGGTCAGGGAAAAAGCAAGCAGAGGATAAACCTGTCTAGCCCCATTAAGAAGCACCTGGTTGGGATGATGTGCCATATTATTGAGTAACTTTCACTGAGGCAGGCCACTGGGAGGCTGGAATAAAAAGATACCATATGTATAGGGACTATTCATCAATCTACTTACCATGCACTAACCACTCTGGCCAACAGAGGGAGCTGAGGACGTTTCTGAGGTTGCCCGCTGAGAGCCAACATGGAGACGCATCATGATGCCCAGTTTTTTTTGCTTACAGAAGGCACTGAGCATCTCACAGGCACTCACTCCCAAAAGGGACCTTGAGGCAAGGCAGGGGGGGCAGACTGAGTACACAAATTCCACTCTGCTTTCAGTCACTACACTGACACCTTTTTCATTTTCTTTAAGACTCAATTCTGAGTCAGTTTAAGAAGCCCTAGTGGTCCTGTCAGGTGAAGTATTGGTCTTTGACCTCAAGGTTGGCGGTTGAAAGGCACCAGCCCCTCCGTACAGAGATTCCGCCTTGGAACTCTCACCTCAGGCTGCTGTGAGTCAGACAGACTCAATAGCATGGGTATGTGTTTGATTTGGTTTTCAGCTTTGTCTCTTCCCCCTTCCCTTTTTTGGGGGGAGGGTGGGTTTGAGTTTCGGGCCCTATAATCACGAACAACAAACAAAATAAAAATATCTTAATATCAAAGACTTTCTCAATCTCTCCAAAGACATCACCAACCAGAACAGAAATTTTCCTTGACTGGGGAGGATCACAAAACTAAATAGACTATCACCAGATGGAAGACACAAATTTAAAATTAAACTCTATGTTCTGGAATGCTACAAGGTGTAATTGGTAGTCACTAAAAGGTTTCTGCAGATGTATGATTATCACTGACTAAATCAGACAACATGAGACTTCAAAGTCTCAGAAGTAGGACTGGACATGTAGAAGGCAAGAGAATGCATGCCTAGTGGCACAGGATAGATTTTAAACAACATTCTGTGTTCATAAGCATAGGACTGTAAAATGAAAATGGCTAATAGAGATGGTTTTCCCACTTCTAGCGCTTATCGACAGTAATGGACCTGGGATACTGAGCCCCGACCTGTTAAGAAGTGGGCCTACATCATTCCACGTGAGTCTTTAAAAGCACCTGAAACGCTGATGCGAAGAACACTTACTTTTTGGCAAATCCCCAGTACTAGAGGCGGAAACTGTCCTGCTTCGGTCATGGGATGGGCTGCTTTCCTCTTGCTCGGTCAGTGGGGAACCCTCAGAAAGGGCAGAGCCACAGGCCACAGGTTCTAAGGGCCCAGAGAACAAGGAGGTGGAAAACTCTGGAAGCTGGGATTCGGGAATTTTATGTTGTCCATTTGGCAATTCACCATTGAATTGTTCATAGGAGCTGCTATACGTGTAATCGCTCTCAACATTTGGCTCATCGAGGTTGTATTCCTCGGGGTTTGGGCACTCGTCGTCCTCCTCCTCGTCATCATCCAGCTGCTGTTCCAGTGAGAATGGGCCATTCTCAATATGGCCATTGGTTTTAGGTGATTCTATCCACGTAGGGTCTATGTTTGCAAGTTCCTGTTCAACGTCAGCTTCATCTTTCTCGATGTTTTCTTTCTCGGCGTCTTCTTTTTCCTCCTGGTCCTCAGGCTCACCTTAAAAGGCAGACAAGTTAAGAAGTAAGAACTCCAGGTGGGCTCCTCTCCCGAACACAGTAGCAGGAGGCACTCAGTGCCTTCAACAAGATATACTCTTGCACATGGACAGCAAACACCTCTGGGCTCTCAGACTGAAACCGCTCGGCATTAGAAACCTTGCCCTTCGTTTAATAACTAACCTTTCATTAGAAAATTTTAACTTGGGGAGGGTAGTTTCTAAAGAGAGCTGCACTTCCACTTCTACTTCCCCTGGCAATCTTCAGAAAAAGTTTGTGGGTGCAACATCACTGTCAGGTCAAAGGTTAATTACAACATACAAGAAGGGCAATTGTTGATTATAGATATGTGATACAGAAAACAATCTTGAAACAGTATTTCTGTGTTTTCTGATATACGCTTTTACAAATGAAAAAGCACACTACTCCCCTTCCTCCCAAAAAGAGCTAATCTCTGCCTCAGGGGCTGAGGGAGAACATTAGACCATGTGGCACCCTATGGCATTTTGTGGGACCCCCTCCTGAAGACCCTGGGCCTGGTCTCCAGATTTCACTGACCATTGTCGTTCTCAGCCTCGCCCTCAGCTGCTTCCTCTAACTCGGCCGTCTTTAGCTTCACCTCCCGGTAATCTCCATCCTGCTCATTGGAAGGGACCGCCGAGGGGACATTTTCTTCTATTATTTTCCTTTCGGCCTCTCGCTCTAGCTCTTCTATTTCCTGCAGGCGTTTTTCCAATAACTCAGCTTGCCTTTTCTGCTTCTTTTTCAGTTTTTTCTTTTTGTTTTTAGATATTTTTCCTATCTGCAGCATGTCAAAAAAAAAATGAAACAAAATACACACACAAAAGCAGAATGCCCCAGGTCAGTTTGTTTCTTTTTAAAGCCCAGTACAAAAGCACAAGTGCTAACAGCATTGCAAAAACTATCAAGTCCATGTCCGTTAAAATCATCCATCCAGACACAAGCCTCGCCTTACTGTCATGGAAGCCTCAAACCAGAAAACAGCAGAGCTGGCAAACATCAAGAAGTAGGTCTATGCCTCTCCCAGCCTGGTCAGCCTGGTCCAAGGAGTATAGATACCTATCCAGTTCCAGGGAGCTCCCTGCATTTAGGCTAGAAATGGAATTGGGGAAGCTGACGCACTGTTGTTTTCAGTGGAGAAAGCCTCATAGAATCTGTTATACAAAGGATGACTTCCCTTTCCTCGCTGTCTATCTAATGCCTGCCAAACAGGTACGTTCACTGTTTGCCAATATCACTACTGGGGCTTGGGACTCACCTCGAGCAACTATCGATAGCCAGGGCAACATAAACCGCCGGGAATGTGCATATGAAGCAACAGCACGGGAGGTGGGGGACTCCAACCACAGCTTACAGCTGGCAGAGGAGGGCCTCTATCCTTTCAGAGAATCAGCCATCAAAATAAGCAGCTGGTGCAGAGGCAGGACTATGGAGGGAGGACTTGGCCATCTCTGCAGGCAGGACACCATGCAATCACCACAGCACCCAGGGGTGTTGGCAGCACTCTGATCTTCAAGGCATTTTCTTTCAACAGCACATGGCCTGGCCCTCTGTTGGTCTAGGTCAGTTTTGGTAGGATTTCATTTTCAACAGCCTGTTTCAAAAGATCTGACTTATTGTTCTAACCCAAACACAGAGCAAATAGTGTTTTGTATTCTCCAGTGTGTGTGTGTGTGTGTGTGTGTGTGAGTGTGTGAGCTCACCACTTGATAGCCAATCAGATAAAATACAAAGCAATCACAATTCACTCCCTAGCCTGTACCTTTACCAGCCTTGTCCAGCAGACACAGAGAGACTGGTATGGGAAGAGAGGAAGACTCATTTCTGACAGAGATGTGACACTGGGGCTGGTGTCTCCTTATCACTCCTCTTGCAGTGGACCACACAGAATTCTCAGTCACATCTATGATCTACTGCAATCACGGATTATTATGTAGAAACACAGGTATGGATAGCTTAGAGTATTTCTTATATTATGTAAGAATGTTAACAAAATTGCTTTTATAACCTTTCTACATTGATTGAATTAGAACATGATTAGTAACTGACAACTTTTAATTTTTCTCTTCCTTTTCCGTTAACTACGACTTCACACCCTATTTGAAACAGGTCCACAAACACCAATCACCACAAAAATAGAACAAAACCAGCGACAAGGAAAGCACCAACAGCAAGTCCGCACATGCTCCCAGTGCGGCAGATGAAAGCCCCACCCCATCGAAGTGACAGGGTAATCAGGGAATGATGACAGCTCTTATGGGTGTCCTAGAAGGTTCAAACAGAACACTGTCACAGAGCTTTAACTGATGCATGCTAACTCAGGCTTGTGAACAATGTTTTGGTTGTTACAGTGACATCTTCATTAAAAATAATTAATTTCTCCTGAAATGGCATAAAAAGCTTCAAGATATTCATTCTGGTGTGCCCCTGATAAGAATGGGGGGTCCACCCCCTCTGGGATAACTCCCGTGATCTGTGTACATGGACACCACACCACTTCATGATACAGTCAAGCCGACATGGGACTTATACACATGTCTACCTTTTCAATGTACAGACATGAGAGGAACAAAAAGTTACAAACACCTAAGAGTTCCTGGGAAGGAAACTAAGGCTTTGAAGAGTTTGAGAATGCAAAATTCTCTTTTGACAGGAAGGTGAATAAAAGAACACATTTTTAGTACTTACAGGTTTTTGTTGTGGGGCGGTACTCACTAAAACAAAACGAAACAAAATCAATGTTTAGAGTAAAATGGTTACCTATTGTCATTCTGCAGTTTTTAATCTAAAATGGAGTACTTTCTCTTAATGGTTACTACTTTAAGTCCCATTAAATACTACATTTTCTTAAGCACAGAGCTCTAAAGAGTTCACCCAACTCAAAAGCCTGACTCTGGAAGGCAGAACTTGTTCACAGAGTCATCTGATTTCCCTAAAATGAAGTATTATATGTATTCCTTAAAAAAAAAATTCAACCCCAGGCACCAGCTGACAATGGATGGAAGTGAAGGATCATTCATAAATGCCAGAGTCACTGACAAAGGGTTATGAAACAGCTCAGTTCAATGAGAAGTAGTGCATCTACACTCTCATGTATCTGGTTTTGTACCACTAAAAACAATCAAATGCTGCAAAGCGTGGTCTAGACATATATAGAAACCGCAGCATGGACTGGGTAGACAATGTAACCTTGAAGGGCTTTGCTCCCAGGAGAGTCGAAGTTGGTGTCCACTGTGGACAGTCCCTGTGGATTCTCCACTTCGCTTACAGCGTGGTGCTGTGGAGCTCCGGTTATTCCACCAAAAAAGCTCTTAAAAGCCAAGTCTCTAACTCATGCACATCTAATTCAACTGCCTCTGATGTGCACTTCTCAAGGACTCACTCCCCAAACCGAGAGGAAGAAACTCCGGCTCAGCCCCCTCACCTGCAGACCCAGAAGGAGGAGGAGCACCTGCTTTCTGCCACTCAGTGGCCTCCGCAGCCATCCGTCTCACATAGGCATCGTCCACGCACATCAGGATGTTCTCAGGCTTGATGTCCGTATGGATGATCTTGCATTTACTGTGCAGATAATCTAACCCTTGAAGGACCTGTTCCCAGGAAAGTCAAGAGAGGTCGTGAGTGGGCAATCCATCACCCCTTAACTTGTATCTGCTTATACCACAGGTCATGCAATCATAGCTTGAAAATTCACAAGACACACAAGTGAAAGTCAGTTCTACTCCTCAGCCACAGAAACCCACTTTTCCTTCCTCTGAGCAACACGTGTCGTTCCAGGTATAACTTATGCTCACTAGAAGGAACGCTATGAGCAATACACATACATTTTTCTAACAGTGTTCCTGAGGTTTCAGATACCATACAATCCACCACTACATGTACAAGTCGATGCTTTTACTGTGTTCCATCTCCACCTTGCTCATGGGCCTATCTCAGTATATTTTCATCATCCCAGAGAAAATCCTATACCTAACAGCAGCAATTTTTCATTTCTCTCCACTCCTTTGCTGCAAGTAACCATTAGTTGTAGTAGTTGTTGTTTTTAATCTTGGTAATTCTGGATATTTCAGCCGTTTTTAAAAAAAAATAGCAGCACATGTGATTGGCACGTTTTCAAGGCTCAACCCATGTTG
This sequence comes from Nesogale talazaci, assembly GCA_004026705.1. NCBI lineage: Eukaryota > Metazoa > Chordata > Mammalia > Afrosoricida > Tenrecidae > Nesogale > Nesogale talazaci. The sequence goes on from PVJH01008297.1 coordinate 58,687, forward strand.
TAGCATGTATCAGTAGAACACAAATAATTCCGTCAAGCAATTTACCATGGTTCCAACAATGTGCCACATTTTCTTCAGCCATTGAATTGACATATATTTGGGTGGCTTCTCCTTTGTGGCTATTATGAATAAAATGCTGCTATAAAACATTTACTTACACATTTGTATGTGGACAATCTTTATTTCTTGTGGGTGCTGAGTTATATATTCAATTAACATGGCCCTTCAAGAGTTTTCTCTTATGTATATTGCGTTCTCATTCTGGATTTCATAGGCTCATGACTACGGTTTCACTTTAGAAGGCATTATCCAACATACAGGAATAGAGCAGAGTTAAGATATGACCTTAGGGGCTGAGCCCTGGTGGTGTAAGTGGTTGAGTGTGGGACTGCAGCCCGCGGACTTGGCGGTTCAAATCCAGTGGCAGCTCTCAGGAGCAGCACTGAGAAGCACCCACGACCACCAGAGGCAGGGATGCCCCCCCCACCCCCCAAAGAAAAAGTTCAAAAAAAAAAAAAAGATATGACTTTAGTAGAGGGTGTGAATCAGACCATCTCGTCCAATGGTTATCTCAGCTTCTGTTACTTGTGATGAGAGCCCACAGGTGAGAGAGAAAAGCTTATTTTGGAGTGGCCTGGGAGAATATCTGGCTGACTCAGACCAGTAGGGGATCAATGCCGACTGGAGACATCCTGCCAGAGGCCCCAGGTCATGTGTGCTTAGAGAAGATGCAGTCCAGGGTGGAGAGAGGTTTGAGTGAAATTTGATTGTGCCGTGTCATTCCTATAAACGACCTTTCCCTGCCTGGGTCAGATAGGAAGTTGAGGGAAGATACTGATAGGATTCCCTGCAATACTATTCTCCAAAAAACCAAACGACCTCTCTGTCTGCAAGCTGATTCTGACTCACAGTGACCCTGTAAAACAGTCTAGCACTGCCCCTAAGAGCTTCCAATCTGTAATTCTTACTGGAGTATAAGGGCTCGTCTTTACTCCTGAGGAGAGGCTGGTGGTTTCAAACTGCTGGCCTTGCGGATCGCAGCCAGTGCCATCATGCTGCACATAAAACACACCATCTGAGGAGTGGTGGGGGTAGTCTCAGTAATGGTAAGGGCCAGGAAGGGAGTGCATCGTGGCCCAGTGTGTGGCTGGACTCTGGCCGGACCTTAGCTTTGGACTGAACAGTACTCTGTTAGTTCTGTGGGACCCTGCTGAGATTACTTGCAGAACCCAGAGAAACCAGGGAATATTTATGGAGGCATGGGTGTGGTGGGGGGAGGAATGGAGCACACTAGTATCTTTAAAGAATGAACTTTGGTTATGGTTAGAGTATAAGAAAAAAAAGAATTCAAGTTTGGGGATATCTTCAATCTCCATCTCCTTGAAACCAGTTTGGTATTCATTCTTACATAAGAAAAGGTTACCATAGGCATTGTATCTAGAAATGGAACAACCCAGTGATGTGGTAACTCTTTGTTTAACTTGGAGAAGCTGCCAAACTACTTCTGAAAGTGGTTACATTATTTTTTATCCCCACTAGCAAGGTGAGGACCCATATCCTCACCAACACTTCCCACTTAGTCTCTGACTTTAGCCATCCTAAAGGAAGTGAGGTGGCTTCTCATTTTGGTCAGCACTCTCCTGATGAGATTGTGTATATATGTGTGTAAATAAAATAGTGTATTTTATTGTGGTTTTGATCAAAGTCCAGCACAGCAAATTAGGGTTCCATTTAATACTTACAAATTGTTCAGTCCACAATTGGTTACATTTTTCTTAATATATATTCTCATTAATTCAGTTCTGGATTATTTCAAGAACCATTTGTCATCACATATAGAGTTCTTTTAAAGCGTATTCATTGGCAATGTATGAGCCAATCTGTTACTTAGCTCAGGGATAACCTGAGGTTATACATACATATATGTTAACACTGCAGGAAAATAATGTACTTTAAAGTAAAAAGAACAGCTCAGATACCCAGACCATAAATAGCAATACACGAAAATAAGTAGCTTAGCCACATTTTAAAAGGCACATGCTTACAGTGTCAATGACTTACACGAAACACTATTTTTTCTAGAATTATACACACTGAATTAAAATTCAATTCCCCCTAAACAAAAAGAATTAAAAAAGCAAAAGGCCATGTCCTCACGTGGCCTATTAACAACCACGTTCAATGCCCATTAGCTTTCAATAAGCAGTCCTATTCGCTTTAAGGAACCCTGGTGGTATAGAGGTTACTAGCTGGGCTGCTAACTATGATGTCAGCAGTTTGAAACCTTTCTCCTCCCATAAAGAGTTACAGTCTTGGACGCTCACAGGGCCAGTTCTACTCTGTCCTTTAAGGTGGCCAAGAGTCAGAAAGGACTCCTTGCCAGTGAGTTTATTTTGATTCATATAAGTCATTTAGGTCCCTTGTCGACAACAGACCAGAAAGTAAAAAAAAAAAACAAAAGTAAATGGAAAACCACAAGATCATTTAGCACTGAAATGTTCTCACCAAAAACCTACAGCTTCTATCTTGAGGATCTAGCTAAACACCTTTAAAGACATAACAGTACTTGGAAGTAGAAGAGACTATCCCCTTTAAAAGGAAAATTAAAACAGGAAGACCTTCCTTTTGCATAGGACCAAAATCCCTACAAATCCATAGTGAAAGTATTTTGCATGCATTGACTGAATAAGCCAGAAGCTGAGTGACCAGCATGGGCCAGGGCGATTCCGGAGTTGGGCGTGCACTCTCACAAGGTTCCAGTGTGCACGAGGCTGGCTCTGTGCACGAGCAAGTGGGGGAGGGCAGAATGGAAGATGGAAGAGGTTGGTCAGAAACAGACAAGATGAGCCACGGGCACTGCAAATGTGATTTAAGGAGCTATGATTCTCAGTAAGTACAGGAAAATAAGGGAAGCTAGGATAAGAGGAATAAAGACTTTTGACCTTTGAAAGAATATTTTTTTAATTAAAATAAAAAAGAATATTTAATCCTTTAGATCAATGGTTCTCAACCTTCCTAGTGCCGCAACCCTTTAATACAGTTCCTCATGTTGTTGGGGACCCACCCTCCCCAGCCATAACATTATTTTTGTTGCTACTTCATAACTATAATTTAAATATGGTTATTACTCGGGCAACTCCTGGGAAAGGGTTTTCAACCCCCAAAGGAGTCACAACCCACAGACTGAGAATTGCTGCTGGCACAGTGAGTTAGGTGTAGGGCTGTTAAGTGCCAAGGTCAGCAGGTCGAACCCAACCTCGGCAAGGTGGGGCATCCTCCTGCAAAGACTTAGCCTGGGAAACCTACGTGGTCTGACAGTGTCACCAGGGGTCAGAACTGACTGTGGGGCTAGTTCTTTTAGTGGGAATTAAAAGGCCCTAAAACTATGCTTACAATGTCAAAGAACCAATCCTCAGAAGTGTACTGTGTACTTTCATAAAGAATGACTTTATAAAGGGAGCATGAGCTGGTGGGCCTGCATGTTACCCACAGCGGCACTCACTATCTCTCTTGGGAAAACTGAGCATCTCAAGCCAGAAGAGAAGAAAGCCTGAAAAATACAAGAAATTAGCAGGCCGGCACCCATGGCCTACGGAGTCAAAGAAACAAGATGTGTTGATTTTTAAGAAAGTCTAAAGTTCAAAGTTATTTCAATAAAAATTTCATTTCAATGTAAATGCCAGGATCTTTCCAAGAAAGTCTCTTGACCACGCCCAAGCAAGTTGCCTTTACAAACTTCCCAACTGAATGAGCTCCATCATGGACCCCAGGCTGTCCTTCCCTGTGGAGCACTCGAGAGCCATGCTTGCCAAAAAGGAATGTGGGGAGAGGAACTGCAAAGCCGGTATTATACTTCATCCTGGATTATGGGCTACATTGGCGTGCAGACGTTCACTGGTGGGTGGTGAATGCTCTGTGAAGGGGCAGGAACCTGTCCAAGTGTGGGAATCTACTCCAGTCTTTTCACATGCGTCATGACACCCTCAAAAGAGGGCAATGCTCTTGTTGAAATTTGAAGGCTCAGAATCTTAAAGATTTGGGGCCTTGTGCTTGACTAGACTAGTTTTCCTTATGAAACAATGTGTTTATAATATCCGACAATAACCCCAAGAACGGGCTCTGCCCCTGAGACAAACGACTACATTATCTAATAGTGGTTCTCATCCTTCCTAATGCTGTACGACCCTTTCATACGGTTCCTCATGTGTGGTGACCCCCAACCATAACATTTTTCACTGCTACTTCATAACTGTCATTTTGCTACTGCAGGTAACTCCTGTGAAAGGGTCATTTGACCCCCAAAAGGGTCGCGACCGACAGGTTGAGAATTGCTGATCTAAGACAACATTCCTGAGCAAAGAAACAAGACAGGGTGCAGAGGGGCACACATGAACATGAGGCTGAGATAAACCTCCAGGTCCTAGTCAATCAGTCATTCGTGACGTGACCCCTTGGGGAGCCGTTTTATTTTCAACCACATAGAAATATGCATGAACAGAGAAAAACCTGCAAAAACAAGGTCCAGTACACTGTCACTTCAAAATCATTCTGACCTACAGCAGAAAACGTGGGTTAATATTGACACAAACTTGGTGAAGCCACTTACACCTCCCTGACTTTGTTTCCCTATCTCAGTTTGCTGTATTGCCAAATTCTGTAGTAAGTCTAATAATAAATTCCTGATCCTTTACCTGAAATTAAAAAAAAAAAAAAAAAGATCTTTTGCCATGACTGAGATGAACCCTTTTATTTTCATAAACAGCATTTCTGTTCTAAAAGGCAATGAAATTTACAGAAGTAAGGCCCCAAGGATCAGTCATTGAGGTGAGAGCCACCCTAGGATTTCTCAAGCAGAACTGTGATGAGTCAAAGAAAGAGTCGAGCCTCTCACGCTCAAGGATAGGGCTTCTCCCCTTGAAAATCTGGGGGGAAATTAAAAATGCATCTTTGCCAATTTTTCTGCTCGGTCTTCACTCGGTCAGGTAGCATGTCTGTCTCTCAGGCCAAAAACCCATCCTTGGCCTTGGCAGCAGGAGGCAGCAGAGATCTGGCGGCTGCCATCTGCTCCGTGCACAGCTGTCATGAGAGCTGAGTTCGTCACACCCAGATGGGCCGGGGCCAGGTCTGTGCACTCAGAGGAGCCAGATCACACACTTCCGGAGCAGATGCCAGCACACTCCATGGGAAATACGACTTGAATTTCAGCAGCAGCCCCGGGCTGGTGTCAGCAGTTACTGTGCTCAGCTGCTAATTGGAGGGTCGCAAGTCAACAGTCTAACTACCCATGTGCACCTTGGAAGAAAGGCCTGGCACTTACTTCTGAAAAGGAGGTCACTGACCCCACGGGACACGAGTCTAGTCTGACCTTTTGGGACTGAGAATGCCATGAGTCGGCACTGATTCAACAATAACTAACTCTAGAGCTCTGGGAACATCCCATCTCTTACCTGAAACTTTAATTCGTCTCTTAAATAAAGGGCTCCGTGGTCAAAATTATTTTTGTGGTTTCTTTCAATAGACCAATGATCTATAATCAGCATCACCTCTTGTCCATGGAAACGACTTAAACCTGCTCCTCCCAGCTCAGTGTGCTCTAAATAGGTCCTGCAATCTTGCAGGGGGGTACAGGATGCCAGATTTCTCTGAAAGACTGTTTCCCAAACCCTGCTCAGGGCCCACAAAGCTATGCCAACTTCCAAGTGCTGAGGTACATAGGGGGAAAGAGCAGCTCTCTCAACTATGTCCTCACATTGGTCCAATGTGTGGGTCCTGAACAAAGCACAGAGTTGAGCTTTTGCTTGGCTCTCAGTTTGCGGATAGCACCTCGCTGATCAAGTGCCTGGGAGAGCCAGGGCTGCTGGCAGATGGGCTGGCAGCAGAGGAGAGGAGGCTGGCCCTCACAGGAGTCCTTAATTTAGATATTAATTACTCGTGGGCAGGGAGGAAAACACCAGAGGGCTATGCTCAAGCAGAGGCAGATGCGTTTCCTCCTGGAGTTCTCTTCCGACAGCCGTGGGGGGTAATCTACACTCAGAAGAGTAAAAGGAAAATGGAGAGGCCGGGGAACACCAGCTAGCAAGGAAAACTTTGCATCTCCAAAGGCATATTTCAATGAGTGGGTCCTTATCCATGCTGCCTGGACACGTCCTTCAGCCCCTTGCTCTCCGTACTCTAACCCATGAGATTAAGGAGCATGTCCAGCAGCGCTGGGGGAAAGCTGCTGGCAGTGGCATTCTGATGAAGCTGAGTAATATTACGAGGAGGGAGGTGGTTCAAGGGGAGTCACTTACCCTCATTTTGGAGTTGGGGCCCCAACTAAGCACCGACTTGCACGTGCTGGCAAGATGAGCACAAAATATAAAAATGTTTACCTGTTCATTTTTCTGGGGGTCTCAATATTGAACAATACTGGCTTGATGACAATGAATTCACTGATAATCGGGACCACTGAGGAAATCAAAATGGTAAATGAAGGCTAAGCGTGGCACAAAATCCACCCCTGCTAACAGGTCTCCCCTACACACCATCTCTTCCAGAGCCCTGCACTCAGGGCTGGTGTGGGAAGCAGCAGGAGGTTTTGACATCACATTCACACAAGTGCAGCAGCAACCACAAATAGTCTTTTTCCTCAGATCTAATGCTTTTCAAAGGACAAGAAAATCCCCACAAACACAGGCACCAATGTACACTTTTTGCAGACTTGCTAAAAACAAAACTCACTGCCATGGAGTCCGTGCTGACCCCTGGGGATATCCGAGAGAGACTAACTGTTTCCAGGAGTTGAAAGCCCGGTCTTTCTCCTGGAGAGCTGCTGCTGATTTCAAACTGAAAACGGACTGCAGCCCAACGTGCACCCGTGACACCGCCAGAACTCTTCTACAGACTTGCTAAAATGTAAAGTGCTCCCAAACCCACAAGACCCTACCCGGCAGGTCCTTTTCTGACCCAGCACAAAGTTGCGCAACAGCCAAGTGAACACAAGAGCAGGCCAAAGCCAAGGCAGGAATGACTGCATACAGGAAATCCAGTGAGAACAACGGACTCGGTTATCACTTTGGGAGAATGAACAAGCGGGACCCTTATCTACGAGCTGTTCCAGTCACTGAAAGACTATGCAGAACAAGCAGAGCACACATCGTTTTTATATAAGAATAAAAAATACTTCAGACTGCACATACATCCAAGGTTTAAAAAAAAAAAAAAGAAGAAGAAGAAACACATGTAAATTAAGGCCCGGCAAATCCTCTCTAACTCTGGGCCATGGTTGTGTGCAGCCTTCTTACCTCGCAGAGTGCTAAGAAAGGAAACTATTGCAGAGGCATTTAGCTTAAAATTTAGCACCCTATCATCTGATCTCCCTTATGATCTATTTAAATTTGTTCTAGATTTTTAATGTCTTCAGCATGCTCTATTGAAGTTTTTATCTGGTTTAAGTGTGCTATTTTTTTTTTTTTTTTTTTTGCTCATTAAACTTTGTTTTAATGAGTGTCAAAACTTTGCAACACGTTTGGTCACGTTTTTCATTTAAAAAGTACTGATTTTAAAAACTAATAACTTAAAACTGCCACACAAAAAACATATGGTCCACAAACATTCTTTTCCTTCTGAAACTTTTTTTGTTTGTTTGTTTTTGTTTCAGGGGATGGGGACATCCTTCTGAAACTTTTATGATGCAATGTTGTCATTAACCAGTCTTTTACTATGAAATTTAAGTGGTCAATTGAGACAAACAGTGCTGAGCTGGTTTCCACCTCCGATTCAGACTGGAGTGGCAGGTGGGGTGTGTAATATGCATTGAGCCTTCTGGGCAGACTTGGTGACCTTGTCAGCAGCAATAGACTTCTTGTCCACGCCTTGGTAACATCCACAGCAACTGCTTGCCTCATGTCTCGGACGGCTAAATGACCCAGAGCAGAATAGTCAGAGAAGCATTCCACACACATGGGCTTGCCAGGTACCATGTCAACAATGGCAGCATCACCAGACGTCAAGAATTTGGGGCCATTCTCCAACTTCCTGCCAGAAAGGCAATCGATCTTCTCTTTGTGCTCAGCAAACTCGCAGGCAACATGGGCAGTGTGACAATCCAGCACCAATGCATATCCAGCGCTGATATGGCCTGGATGGTTCAGGATGATCCTCTGAGTGGTGAAGCCAGCTGCTTCCCTTGGTGGGTCATTTTTGCTGTCACCAGTCACATTTCTACAGTGAATGTCTTTGACAGAGATGTTCTTCACATTGAAAGCTACACTGTCCCCAGGAAGCGCTTCACTCAAAGGTTCATGGGACATTTCAACAGACCTCACTTCAGTGGTAATGTTGACTGGAGTCAAAGTAACCACCCTGCCAGGTTTCAGAAGCCCAGTTTCCACTCCGCCCACAAGGACAGTGCTGACAGCACCAGTCTTATAGACGTCCTGGAGAGGGAGGCGCAGGGGCTTGTCAGTTGGGCAAGTTGGGGGCAGGATGCAATCCAGAGCTTCAAGCAGCATGGTCCCACCGGCATTGCTGTCCTTATGGGTAACCTTCCATCCCTGGCACCAAGGCACGTGAGCACTTGCTTCCAGCACGTTGCCACCATTCCAACCAGGTTGTGCCAGGGTTGTAGCCAATTTTCTTAAAGTAAGTGCTGACTTCCTTAAGAATTTCTTCGTATCTCATCTGGCTGTAGGGTGACTCAGTAGAATCCACTTTGTTCACTCCCACAATGAGCTGTTTCACACCTAGTGTGTAAGCCAGAAGGAATGCTCAGGGGTCTGCCCATTCTTAGAGATACCAGCTTCGAATTCACCAACACCGGAAGCAACAGTGAGGACAAGCTGGTCAGCCTGTGATCATGTTTTTAATGAAGTCTCTGTGTCCGGGGGCTTCGAAGATGGTCACACAGTACTTCTGGTCTCAAATTTCCACAGTGGGGTATCCATGCTGATCATATCAATGGTGAAAGTATCAATCAATGGTGATGGTACACTCCCGTTCAGCTTTCAGCTTGTTCAAGACCCAGGCAGACTTGAAGGAGTCCTTCCCGATCTCAGCAGCTTCATTCTCGAATCTCTTAAGGGTTCTTTTGTCGATTCCACCCCATTTGTAGATCAGGTGACCAGTTGGCGAGGACTTGCCAAAATCGACATGTCCATTGTTGATCTGGGTCTTCTCCTTTCCCATTTTGGTACCTACATTCTAGTGGCAAACATGGTGCAAAAAAGCTACTGCTATTTTTTTTTCTTAATCTTTTTCTGTATATGAAATGCAGGATCTAGAGACACAAACTGGACTTGCGGTTCCTTGGGGATAAGGCAGGGAAGGTTGGAGGGAAATGGGGAACTAACAGCAATGAGTACAACAATGAAGACAATGTTCCAAAATGATTGTGGTGATATGTATACATATAAATTATATGATGAATTACTTGAGAGGATACCCCCCAAAAAAGAAAAACAAAAACGATGCTCATTTGTTTTTATGATGTGAGGGGTATGGTGTATTTGGAGTTCATTCCATCAGGTCAAGCTTTTTTTCTATTTATAACAGTGGTTCTCAACCTGTGGGTTGCGACCCCTTTGGGGGGGTCAAATGACCCTTTTTCATGGGTTGTCCAATTCATAACAGTAGCAAAATTACAGTTATGAAGTAGCAAAAATAATTTTTTTTTTAAGGCATCACTGCCCTCAGGTGGTGGGAGTAGGAGGCCCAGCCTTTGCTCCTGGGAGCCGGAATTGAACCTCCATCCCAGTGGGCCGCAGTCCCGCGCACAACCACTACGCCACCAGGGCTCAGCCAGCAAAAATAATTTTATGGTGGTGGGGGGGTTTACCGCAACATGAGGAACTGTATTAAAGGGTCGTAATATTAGGAACTACTGATTTAGAGGTTCTGAAAAGATTGCATAACTGTGCAACAACAACAAAAAGGTCTGATTTGTGGCAGATGTAGATGGGGGACTATTTTTGTCACAACAATGGACCTGCTTATGCAGCCATCTCAGTGCTCCTGTTTTTGGCAAAAAAACAACATGCCTTTCTTGCCTCATGCACCTGACTCACCTGACAATCTTGCCCTGTGCAACTTCTGTTTCCAATAATGCAGAGGGACATGAAAGGACAGTGATTTGATGAAGTAGAAAGGGTGAAGAAAAAAAAATGGGGAGGTGCTGTCAGCCATCCATCCACACAGATGAATTTTTTGTTTTGTTTTGTTTTTTTGGGCATCACTGCCCCCTGGTGGTGGGAGTAGGAGGCCCAGTCTTTGCTCCTGAGGAGACGCTGCTGGAATTGCACACAGATTAATTTGAAAAATGTTTCCAAGAATGGAATCGCAGATTTGACCAATGTATTACGTGTAACGGAGTACTTTAAAGGTAATAAGGTTATTTTGTTAAAAAAAATGTAAGTACATAACTTGGGAGAGGTTCATTTTTTTGAGGGGTACGCCAGGTTTACCAATAAAACCACTTTTACCGTCAACTCTGCAGCTGGGGCAGTGATGGGGCTCCAAACATAGACCATGCTTTCTGCAAATCTAGCAACCTGCCTAATAATGCAACTACTCTACAGAAATATCCAGTCATCAATTGATTACATCAGAATAGGTATTCCAAAATAAGGCACACCTGCAACTTTCCTGATAGAAACTTCTGGATACCAGGCAGATAGCTGAACATTTCTTCAGCTATCTTTGGTTACCCCTTGATCCAATGACTGAAACTATATACAAAGCATAAATCATCTACTTCTTTTGAATTATTTCCTAAGGAGCTAAGGAGTGTATTTTTCAGGATCAATAGTGGGAAAATAATTTGATTGTACCAAATAACTCACTGCCCTCTAAGTAGATCAATATGCCAAAAGAAAGACATACCTGACATTTACACGTTTTACACCTTTTACAGCACAGAATGCATTACAATATTGAGTTAATTTAATGAGATGAAATGGCACACACTAATTAACAGCCAAAGAAATCACGCTGCAGGGCAGTGGCGCTTCATAAGGCTCACCTGACGAATGATACTCTTTACACAACGCACTGGGAGACCTTGGTAGTTGGACTTGATGATCCACTTGAGGAGATGATGGCCAAGTACTTCAAAGACCATGCAGACATCTTGGACAGAGTTAAGGATCCATTTACTATAGTGATACAATTGCTGAAAGCAACAGCATTGAACTCAATTACAGAAAACCCACTTATTGTGGCTTCAAGAAGCTCGTGGACATTTTTAACAATCATTTTAATTCCATCTTTTCAGTTTTAAAAGCAGCCCGACACCCACCCCTACTGCACTACACAAATATATATTCTTTGTAAAATATAGCATCATTGGTATCAAGAATACTAAGTAGGCCCTCACCTTACCACATCTACATAAAACATGTACAAGTGCTTCCTGCGCATCCTGTTTTTAATGTGTACTCCTACCAAACTTAGAAGGTAGTACGATTACCCCTGGTGCAGGAGTGCAGAGCGGTGAAGTGGGCAAGTTTCAAGCACACAGCTGTCAGAGTCCGACGGTGGTAGAGCCGAGACTCCATCCCAGCCCTCGCTGTGCGCCTACCTGGTCAGCAGACAGCTGGCATCCATCTAATGGAAATGAGCAAGACTGAGACCGCACACAACATAAGCATCTTAAAGCCTTTACTGTGTTGAATTTGGTTTGGGTAGATCACTTAAAATAAAGTGTTATACGGCAGTTTTAAAGAATATGACACTACAATTTGGATTTCTAAAAACAGAAATTTGAGTCAACCACTGACCTCTTAAAAGTAAGACCACTAAAGTTCCCCACACAGACATATGCATATTATTCATATATGAAGATTTGAAATGGGTTTGAAATGTTTAGAGTATATACATTCATCCCTGGGAGCTTAGAGATTGCTTTAGCATCAAAGAATCTCATTCAATTTAATATTTTGTTACAATATATGAACTAGTAAATAAAATAGCCATTGCTTTGCTAAAACAAAAATAGCAAAAATGTTTTTTTAATAGTATGGAAAGAATGTATACACCACAGATCTAGGCATACATATTCTAAAGATTCCTTTCAAAAACACAACTTGTCTTCTCAAAACATTTAATACTTTCTTAACATTTTACTTACCAATAAAAACAGTCCCTAGATGTATGTGAGGGGATTAAAATATAAGTGGAAATATCCATTTGCTTTTCATTTTCTATAATTTATTGAGACACACACCCCCCCCCCCAATGTCAAAAACAAAACTTTCAAATTAGGTGCTTTCTTTTTTTTTTTAATCATTTTTGGGGGGGCTCATACAACTCATCAAAATCCATACATTCACCCAATGTGTCAAGCACATTTGCACATTTGTTGCCATCATCATTCTCAAAACATTTGCTTTCTACTTGAGCCCTTGGCATCAGAGCTCATTTTTTCCCTTCCTCCCCATACTCCCTTTCCTCATGAACCCTTGATAATTTGTAAATTATTATTTTTATAGGTGATTTCTAAAACAAACCAAAACCAAAAAAGGCCTTGGGAACTGTCCTTGCAGATCTCACACAGCCCTGTTCAAAAAGCTATTGGGAGCAACAGAGGAAGGCCCGCTATCTGCTAGCAACCCATCCGGACATGGGCTGCAAAACGGACTTGGAGGCAAAGGCTGGCATGCTATCAGCAATCTCTGGCACTTTGTGGTATCCTCCAGTCTATCTCTATAGAAATATTAAAACACTCACAAACATAGGAAGAATGCATCCCTCAGAGACGATGACCCAGAAGATGAATAAACTGTAAATCACTCTCAGGGATGAAGCTAGAGAAGACCTTGTCCTTTAGATTCTGCAGCTTGAGGAGGTCAACGATCCAAATGTTGGATTTGGTCTACCCACGATCTGGAAGAGCACAAGATCAAGCAGCAGCCACAAGACCCCAGCTCCTGACAACTCCCTTCTCCCCTGGCAGTCACTAACCAGCAGTCCAACTATCCAGGGACACCATGCAGAGGAAGGAAGAGGGTATAGACTTGGCATGGATGATTGCAAACAATGCCATGAAACAAAATGTGCATGAATTGCTAAATGAAAAATGGATATGCTCCAGAAACATTCCTCCACTGCATGCATGCACGCACGCACACACACACACACACATCCACACCCAGTACAATATTCTAGAACCCTGGGCCATGAAAGTGTATGCACATAAGGTATTATTTCAGAGAAAACTGAAAATATGGAAACAGATTCTTACAATCTAAAGTAATGCTCTCTGCACTCCTCAGGTGCAGATTTGTCAACTTTGTTTTGAGGTGTGAATCCTGAGTTTATGTTACTCTCCATGTCACATCCCATATAGAGCTGTCCTTGAACCATGTTAAGAATATCCTAGGCAGAAAAATTAGACAAAGTATTTTCTTTTTTTTTGTTTTGTCTTTTTGGGGGGGCATCACTGCCCTCTGGTGGTGGGAGTAGGAGGCCCAGTCTTTGCTCTGTGGAGCTGGAATCGAACCTCCATCCCAGTGGGCCGCAGTCCCGCGCACAACCACTACGCCACCAGGGCTCAGCCCTAGCCAAATATTTTCAAAAGAAGAAAAACAGACCAATAACCTCATCCTCAGCTTCCCAAATAAGCACTTGAACAATTTTAAAGTGTCCTAATCAGAATGGATATTCTCAAATTAGAAGGGAAATCATGAGATGTTCAGGCTTTATCTTGTTTTTGTTTTTTGGGCATCACTGTTCTCCGGTGGTGGGAGTAGGAGGCCCAGCCCCACTGCTGGAATTGAACCTCCGTCCCAGTGGGCCGCAGTCCTGTGCACAGGCTTTATCTTCTAGATAGACTTAGCGCTTCTCTAGTCCTGTATGTGCCAAAGCTAAACTGCCCCTTAGTGTTTCCAAGGTTGAAATTCTTTTTTTAAAATAAATCATTTTAATACAGGCTCTTACAGTTCTTACAAGAATCCATATAACAATTATATCACACATTTGTATAAATGTTGCCATCATTTTCAAACATTTTCTTTTACTTGATTCATTGATATCAGCTCATTTCCCCCTCCCCCTCTCCCACCCACTCTTATGTCCCCTTGATAAATTATTTTCATATTTTACACCGTTCACTGTCTCCCTTCACCCATGTTTCTGTTATTTATCCCCCTGGAGGGGGGAGGGATTATATGTCAATCATTGTTATCATTTATCCCATTCTCTCCCCCAACCCTCCACCTATCCCCATGGTTATCACTACTCCCATTACTGTTCCTGAGGGGTTTATCAGTCCTGGATTACGTGTGTCGAGAGCTCTTATCTGTTAAGTGTACATGCTCTGGTCTAGCCGCATTTTTTTTGGGGGGGGGGGGGGGCATCACTGCTCTCCGGTGGTGGGAGTAGGAGGCCCAGTCCCACTGCTGGAATTGAACCTCTGTCCCAGTGGGTCGCAGTCCCACGCACAACCACTACGCCACTGGGGCTCAGCCCTCTAGCCGGATTTTTAAGGCAGAACTGGGGTCATGATAGTGGGGGGAGAGGAAACGTTAAAGAATTAGAGGACTATTGTATGTTTTGTCAGTGTTACACTGCACCCTGGCTGGCTCTTCCCTTCCTGTGACCCTTCTGTGAGGGGATGTTCAAGTGTCTACAGATGGACTTTGGTTCCCTACTCCGAGCCCCCTTGTTCAACTTGATATAATTATTTTGGACCTTCTGATAATTGATCATGCCAACACCTCAAGATCACACACTGGTGTGCTTCCTCCATGTGGGCTTTGTTGCTTTCCTGGTAGATGGCTACTTGTTTTAACTTTTAAGCCTGTATGACCTCAGATGCTTTATCTTTTAATAGCTGGGCACTGTAGCTTTCTTCACATAATGCTGATTATGGAAGCCAACTGCCACCTTGTTCTCCTATGGAGTAGCTGATGAACTCACACAGTTCACCTGTCAGCCTTTTGGTACCCTAACCCACTCCACCACCAGCGATCTTGGTCTCTTTCAATAGGGCCTAAAATTAGAACTAAGCTTCAGTACATTTAGGAAGCAAGAAGGACATTCAGTCTTACAGCTGATCAAGACAGTCTTTCATCTTTCAAGAATCATTGTTGAGAATGATGAGGGTAACAAATGTACAAATGTGCTTAACATACAATGGATGGATGTATGGAATGTGAGAAGAGTTACATGAGCTCCCTTTTTAAAAAAGAATCATTGCCATCAGAGTATTTTTGAGAAAGCAAATTATAATGGGAAAAAATAAGTTAACCATTTAATTTTTAGAGAGTGTGGCAGTCATGTACTCCTGTGTCAATTTCATTATTGGGAGTCTAGGGGTGGAATCAAGCCTGTCAATCTGGAGATGGCCAATGCGACCTCAATGGCTTTCTCTGAGAATTCTGGGAAATCTCGTGGTGTTTCCCAATTGGAGTAGAGAGACTTGACTCAGTCTCCAAGAAGATTAACTACAGACAAGACGAGATGACAGCATGCTGATCAATCCTGATTCCTGGAGAATGGAGGAGCAGGAGGAGAGGCCACATGGACCTCTGGGGCTAGAGAAGCCATGTGGAGACTCCTGCCAGCGCTGAGATGCTTGGGATGCCACGTGGAGACCCCTTCAAGCACTGAGGTGCCTCTACTGCTCCTACTGCCACCACACACACAAGACTCTGCACTCACTGGTCTGTGACTGTCCTTGTGTCATTGCACGTGCTCCGTAAATCAGAAGGAGACTTTACAGACTGGAATCGGACATATTGGGCTAATATTGGACTTGTGACCTTGGACTGGACTGGGTTGGGATGCTTTCTCAATGTTCCATTCCTCTTATATATAAACCTTTCCCTTATATCCATATGCGTCTTTATGAAATTTGTTTCTCTAGTCTTCCCAGGCTAACATAATGAGATAACTACAATAAGTAAAACTTGCACAAAAATTTTTAAAGTAAATAAGAAAAATCAAGCCATCTCTTCCACCAAGCACTGGTTTGTGTCTGACTTATTAGCTAGTTCAGAGAAATAGATCACTTTTCTTTTTGCAGCCTTTTCAAAGTAGACAAAGTGGGTGTTAAATAAATAAAAGCAAGACATTTCCATGTTCACCTGGCAGAGAGATTCTCTTCTGCAGGAACAAGGATTTGAAAGCCTAAGTTGTACCATTCTGGAAGCCAGCTTACGAAGCTCTTCAGGACGGAAAGGGCTCCAAGGTCACGTCTCACAAAGACCTTAGCAGAGCATTCTTCTGTCACTGCCCCAAACATGGCTTCACCCCACATGGAAAGCACACACAGTCTTTACAGAGGGATTTAAAGAAGTTGGAGCACACAGAATTCCTGTTGGATGTTTCCATCTACTGAAGCAATAATAAAACAGTTAAAAATAAGCTGCCCCACAGTTCATGGGGGAAGAAATTAATGTCATTCCACAAATGAAATTCAAGTTATCATTTAAAATAAAATTTAATGACTCTATGACACCAAAAAAACCCAAAGGTCCTTATGCAATATAGTTTTACAACCTTTTGCAATGATAATATACACCTATGGGAAGGGTAATACAACAGGAAGGTTTTAAGGGGATCAGAATTATGTTCCCCCTTCTTAAGCAGTAAAAAGAAAAAAAAAATCATAATCAATCCATCTGGAAGACACAGATTTGCCAGAAAAGGATACGTATCCCATTCATGCCTGAGATCTTGAAGTCATCGATCAGCTGGACCACCATATCTTTATTTGGGTCGCTGGGGTCACTTTCTCGAACCTGCACAGAGAGAAAAGTGAATGCAGAAACAGCCGGGTGAAGGATGAAAATAATTTCTTCTATTATTTCTACCAAATTGCTTTTTAATAATTTGTTTTAAAAAACAAGAGACCAAAAAAATAAAATTTAAAAAACCAACAACAAAAAAGAGACTTGATATTTAAATGTGAGAAATATATATTCGATTTTGCTATTTCCCAGGAAAACATTTTTGTAAAAATTTAAAGCCATTTTTTATCATTCACATTTTGCTATACTTACACATTTGAGCAATTTTATCTCATCCAAGGCTGTTTCCGTATAATGCTGGGCACTTTTTACAACCTTCATTGCAACAAATCTTTTCCCCCTTTAAGAAAAATGTTATTTTTAGTGTTACAAACATTACATTATATTATTATAACATTGGATGGTTAACATTAGATTATAATCAGATCTAGTCAATGTTAGAAAGTTACAGAGTATTAGTCTATATAAATATTATATAAATGATGTAACGTATATAGTACTTTTTAAACCATGGGGCCACAGTGAACAAGTGGGTCCAGGAATCAAGTAACGTCTTGTTAACACATTAAAGACCAGATATTTTTGTACCAACTTACCCAAGTGTTTTGGCTGTCAGTTTCTTTTGCATTAAACCATAAATGGATGCTTTTTTGCATTAAACCATAAGCATGAGTCAACTCAGGATCCCATCGCAATGTGTGATGTAATACTTCTTTTGGTCCATACACATATACACAGTTCTTATGTTCTTATGGGTATACTTAAGACAGTAATGGAGTTTTTTTTTAAAGTAATGTAGTTTCTTAATATGGCTCATAGCTATCCTCAATGTGCAGTATCTTCAGCATGAAAGATTCAGAAAAAATGCTAAAAGTTTCTTTTGTTTTAAGAAGTCACACGAATGAATTTAAAACTAAGATAGAAGGGGAGGAAGGTAATTAGCAACATGTACCAAGCATGCTACACACACACACACACACATACACACACACACACACACACACAATCAGTCCCGGGGCCATACTTTCATACTTTCTGAGGCTGTTGAGATGTGGAGCTAGACCAGGAATAGAAGTATACATTACAGAGAACACTTACTGCATATCCCAGCACAGCCAGACGGTAGAGAAGTGTCCCCATCCTAGCTTTCTAATAACATGGTATCGCCCATTGAAGAGGTCTCCAATTTTCACTGGATGATAGCCACCTTTTAAGAAGAACATACAAATGAAAATGCAAACTTAAAAAATAGTACAAATATTTATTACTATTTTCCAGATGCCATTAAAAATGATAAACTAAAACGTGCTCAGTTATATAATGCCTCTTCCAGTGAGATATCTTTCGTTGGTATAAAAATATTCTATGCTGCTCTAACATGATTATTGTTTGATTTTATTTTAAAGCGACAAGTCATCGTGTATGACATAAGAATCATTTTATTATTTGTAGTTAAAACTTAAGAGTACACAATATACAAACACTAGCTCTTTATAGTACAAACAACCTACCCTTCTTTCAAGCAGGAAGTCAGACTCGAGTATCTGGAGATCAAAATATAACCCTACCAAAATACAGAGGAGCACAATTCTCACAGCCCGGTGAAGGCTCGCACAATACCCGAGTCTGAGCGCCCCCAATCGAACGTGCTCCTCCTGCTCCTCCTTCAACCTCAAATCCCTGTCCGCTGACTCCCTCAGATGGCAACAAATATACAGAAGTCCTTGACACACAGCTGGCTGGCTGGACTGACGGACGGACGGACGGACAGATGGATGGATGGACTGTGATAAAGAGTTTTATGAGCCCCTAAAAAATGATTCAAAAAAAAAAAAAAAAAACCAGCTGAAGGGAGAGGGGACAACCTTCAGCATAGACTCTTGTGGGAGGGAAGGCCATTTTCATGAAAGCAGGCATAAAGAATGCCTTTTCACCTCTTTGCACTGTTAAGTGAAATAAGCAGGCTACAAAACAACATGTGTGATATAAGCAGTTTTCAGATATACACACAAAAAGAATAACCACAATGTGCTCCTCCAGGTGTAAGTTTTTTGGTACCTTTTATCTAAAGCTGATGCTTTTTTGTATATCTTCAATTTATATTATTTATTTATCGTCTCAGTTTATTCTAAGAAGAAAATCCCAAAGTTTATACTTTTTCTTACATTGAAAACAAAAAAAAATTTAATATATAATACTGTTAAATTGCAAAACTATTATTTCCCATTTAAGTATAAAAAAATTCTTACAATTTACTCAACAAATAAGAAAGATTATGCCTTGTGCTGAAAAGCCCAAAGCAGGTGCACGCATTCTCTTAACCACATCCTTCAACACAATTGTGTAAGTCCAAGAGCGTCCGGAAATACTGTAAGAGCTACTATGTATATCTATACACATTTCAATAGTGTTGCATCACTGACGCCCAAGTACCAGTTTCTAAGACTCCTCCTTATCTATTACCAGTCCACTTGCTTTTTCTGAATATTAATCTTACTATCTACTATCAAAACATTAACTAAAGACAGCAAGTTAGGAATAAAACCAAGCCCCACCCGCAGCTTATTAATTCAATGGTTAAATTAACATTATTTAAAATAAATGGGCTGTGAGTTCAGTACAGATTTTAAACCATTTGAATTAGTACTGAAAATGAGAAAAAGAAAATGGGCATTTTTCTCATATATATGAGGAGTGCTGTGCTAGCAATTGCACTTTGAATAATGTGCTCCATGAAGCAGGCGCATTATAGGACTCCATTTTGAGAGGCAGGAGAAAGAGAGCAGAGTTCTTGTGGGAAATGCAAAGGGGGATGAACAACAGAAAAGTGGGTATAGAGAGATAGGGCGATGTAAGATATCAACATAATAGCCTACACTCTATCAAGGGTTCATGAGGGCGGGAGGGAAGGAGGGAGAGGGAGAGAGGGAGGGAGGGAGGGAGGAAGGGAGGGGAAAATGAGGAGCTGATTTCAAGGGCTCAAATATAAAGAAAATGGCTTGAAAATGATGATGGCAACATTGTACAAATGTGCTTGACACAATGGATGAATGTATGGATTGTGGTAAGAGCTGTAAGAGTCCCCCATAAAAGTATTTAAGAAAGAAAGAAATGGAACACTCAATCCAACTGACCAAGATCAGGAAGCTAGGGGAATGGAAAAAGGTGGCTAATTTCTGGATCAAAAAGATTGAAATCGTAACCATAGACTAAATAGTAAATCCTGACTAGAGCATAGTTAGAAAGTAAAATGAAGGTAGAAAATAACTTGAGAAAAAGTCCAGTAAAATCTAGATAGGTACATTTTAGGTGACATTATAAAAATTTTAACTTTGCTAGGTGTAAAATCATTGTTCACAATTTCAGTAGTCAGGTGTCATGAGGTCTGCACTTTCCTTTCAGATGACTCAGCAAAAGGAGAGCGATGAACAAGACACAAGATCAAATAATTCAACATAAATGTAAGAAATGCAAATTCCTCAAACTCTTCCCTTAATAGTTAATATGCATTTGAGAATTTTCATAACAGAAATTTTGGCCATTTCTTGCTTGCTGCCTCCATGGAAGCGTGCTTGGGAAAGGAATAGGGTGGAAGAAACCAATTCCTACCCTCTGGGCAGCGGAGTATAACTCTGAAAAGTGACCTTAAGACACATTTTTTTTTTTTTTCACATCACTGCTCTCCAGTGGGGGGAGTAGGAGGCCCAGCCCCACTGCTGGAACTGAACCTCCGTCCCAGTGGGCCGCAGTCCCGCGCACAACCACTACGCCACCGGGGCTCAGCCAAGACACATTTTCTTAAGAAGCCTGAGTCCTACCTTTACCTCTTCTCTTCAATTTTATTGCGGTTTTGGTGAAAGCTTACACAGCAAGCTATGTTCCTATTTAACAATGAAGGTACAAACCCATCAGTAACAAACAAAACATGATTACAGAGAATATTGATACATTGTGATAAATGCAACTGTCACTGATCAGCTGTTACTTAAGGCCTCCACTTAAAATCTTGGCATTAATCATTTTAGTTAAAGCACACAATATTATGATAAGTTATTATCATTCCGACTAAACAAATGGAGTTAGGGGGCAGGGAGGAGGCAGAATTGGACAAGGTTATCCACTGGGGCGGTGTCCCCTGGAATGTGAGCTATGCCAGATTCTAAGGAAAGTGTGCTCTTTCTACTGAACCATGTCTTAGTATTCACAAATCAGGGAAAACAGGTTCCCCTCAATTTGCTAAGAAAAGCTTCCAATATGAGTTAAGTACAAAAAGTTGTGAATGAACCTGGAAAAATCTGCATAAAATATAAACCCATTCTGAGTCATATAGTGAAGTTCAGAGAACCATTCTTCTCTTTGATGTCATCTGTCAATCAGAAATTGTCTTTCTATAGATAAGATTATACATTTGTTTTTCAGCACAGTATATACAGATTACCTAAAAACAAAACCCATGTAAGCGTCTGCTGTTTGAAATGAGGACTGTTTTCTCAAGGAACCAGAAATATTGGTTGAGTTGTCATCACTGATTCATGACAATCTAATGTAGATTCCACGACCATTTTTCTTCTTCTTTTTTTTTTTTTAAACCATTCTTTAATTCTCTAGTCTACAAAACAAGTAAAACAAATTCTTGGTTCAAAATCTTAAGGCACTTAAATGAATTGTGAATATGTTTATAGCCAATATCAAATAAAAATGTTGAAATTTTAGAAACATAAACTTCCTCATTAGTAATTGAAAGCACAGCTTAAATCACACCTACTCAGTAGGGATGATACTATTAATTAAATTTAAAAGGCAGGAATAAGGGTATAAAAAAACAGTAGTAAAACACACACACACACACACACACACACCCTTACAACCCAGCGAGTGAGCGGTAGATCAATTCCTCCAGTTGAGTCAGAGCTTCACAGCACTGCAGCCTCAGAAACCTGGACCAGTTAGGCCAATCCCAATTTCTGACCTCAGAAACTATGCAAGATGTTAAGTGTCTGTCAGCTAAATTTGAAGGTGATGTGTAATGCATCAACAGATAACACAGCTTCCAGTATAGTGGGCAGCATCGCTGTTGTTAAGCGCCATGGCCTGTAATTCCCAAGATCCTGATGTGACAGAGCAGAACTTCTCATAGTGTTTCCTAATGCTGAATTCCTTACGTAAGTCTTTCTTGGTGGGTTCAAATTGCCAGCTATTGAGTTAATGCTCAACCACTGCTCCAGCAGGCTGCCAGTAGCATCAAATGGTACATATTATACTCTGGGTACTTACTGTAATTATCTTCGACATGTAAAAGGACACTTGCTACTTTCCCCCTCCTGCAGAGAGAATTCTGAAGGGAGACAATTCTACACCGGTGACTCACATTTCTGCATATCTTACAGAGACACTGACAGTCTTTGTTTCAGACTATCTTTTAAAGGTTTCCACAGTGAACCACCTTGGAAGAGAGAGAGTTTCTGCCTCTGGGAAAGGAGGAGGATTCTGTCCAGTTTAAGAAAGATACTATCTTCCTAGGAAGCAAATGCCTGGTGGGTTTGCTTGCAGGTTCTTATAAACGATGGCGTTCCCTAAGCTCAGTGTTCGTTGGCTGTTTCTCCCTCTCTCCCTCCAGCACCCACATGAACCTTCTTCCCCATCACACTCTCTGGATGTGGAGGCAAGAGAATCATGACGCTCGTGATCCTTGCTTTCTGGGGAGTAATAAAGTCCTCTGTCTCTGACCCAGAAGTTTCATGCCATGTCAATATTCATTTAACAGTGGTAAGTAAACTTGTCAGTCTGCAAGTAGGGTAAAAACTGATGCTGGAAATAATTTACAAGGAGCTCTGGTGTTGCAGGAATTAGTGTTTGGAAGTTAACAGAAAGGTGGGCAGTTCAATGCCACTGGTCACTCTGAAGGAAGAAAACAAGATTGCGTGCCCTGTGAAGCAGGTCTACTCTGTCACTGTCAGTTGGAATCTGCTCAACAGCAATAGATAAATGATGCATGATAAACTTATCTTTGGTGCAAGGGGAAAAACCTCTTTTTACAGCAATGAGGTTACTGGAATCTCATTTAAAAACTGTTACTCTAAGAATCATTGCATTTCTATCCATGCTTTGATGACTTGAAAATTCAGAGTTAAATTCATGATGGTCTCTTAAAATATACTTACTGCAATCAAGTCAATACCGACTCATGAAGACACTATAGGTCAGGTCATCAAACTGTGGTTTAAAGTCTGAGGCTGAAGTTCCAGCTTTCTTCCAGGGAGCGGCTGGTGGTTTTGAACTGCTGGCCTTGAGGGTAGCATCCCAATGCATAACCATTACACCACCAGGGCTCATTTTCAAATTACACAGAACTCTATTAATAAAGTTTTACTCGGGCTGAGCCCCGGTGGCGTAAGTGGTTGAGTGTGGGACTGCGGACCACGGGCTTGGTGGTGGCTCTCCGGAGCAGAGCTGGGTAGCTCCCCCGACCACCAGAGGGCAGTGATGCCATCCCCCCCTCCCCCCGCAAAAAAAAAAAGTTTTACTCAAGAACTACAATCTGGGTCATGTTATTGCTGTTCTATTAGTATTTACTTCAACTTCTTTATATTATTTGCCTATTAAGTAACATATTTAGAAAGTAGTCCTTGGGTGGTACAAATGATTAGTTAACACACCTGGTTTCAAACTAAAAGGTTGGAAGTTTATGTCCAAAGGTACCTCAAAAAGACCTGGCAATGAACTTCTAAAACTTCTGCCACGAAAACCCAATTGGGGGTAGGGGGACTGTTCGATTCTGAGGCACACAGGATGACCATGAGTCTAGAGTTGAACCCACTGCAGCTGGTTGTTTTCTTTCAAAGGTCTAGTTGTAAATTAGGTGAAGATTTACAGAGCAGATCATCGATTTAACACTCAACAGTTCATACATCTTTTGCTTCAATTCCTCCACTACTGTCCCTTCTATGGACTATCACTTATCCCACTTCCTCCTTTATGCTTCCTGCTTCCATCCCACCTTCTTTCCTAACCCTCTGAACTCAATCCCTGGGTCAGTGTTGCCCTTTTGATCTATTCTAACTCAGGGATGAGTTCAGTTACAGATCTCGGGTTGACTAAGGTTTTTGGTCATGGGGATTTTCACCAGCCTCTATGTGAAGTTCTGTTGCACATTTTTTCCTCCCCCTCTAACCAGGATTTTGTAATGTGATCCTTTTCAATACAGTTGGCAGTGGTAGCTGGGTACCATCTAGATTTTTCTGATCTCAAGGTTGCAGAGACTGATGTTGTGTGGTCCCTTTGCCAACTGATCTAATTATTTCCATTTATCTTTCCATTTTCACCATTCGTTCCCTTAAATGGGGAACGACCAATAGTTGCATATTAGATAGCTGTTCATGAGTTACTTGCTGAAGTAGGATGTAGAACGTTGTCTTTGTGAAAGATGTTATGTCAATTGATGTTGGTTCTCCTGAGAATATGGTCCTGAGTCACCAGGCCCTATGACTCATTATTTTAAGGGATTCAGTAACATCTAAGAAATGTTCATGTATCTTTGTCCCCCATATGCTCCGCCACAGACACAGATGTATTTGCAGCAACTGTAAGTACACATACACAACTACCTCTTTTGAAGTTAGATATACTTATGGGTACACTCTCATTCTCCCTCCACCTGTTTAACCCATGTGTCACGATCCAAGCATAGACACACAAATCACTACTATTGCAGGACTATACCTGCCTCTGGTGCCTCTAACTCTTGAAAACCTCCCACTGACTTTGCAGCTCCACCACTTTTTCCTAAATTCCCCTTCGTTGTGCATTGCCTCCCCCTTCACCCAGGTACTTGACTACCCTCTAGCCCACGACTTCCCTTCTCTCTCCCCAACCTCTAGCAACCAAAGAATGTTTGTTTATTTTGTTTTGTTTTGTGTGTTTGTGTGTGTGAATCTTACTTGACTTTTTATATAGGTCTCATGCAATATTTCTCCTTTTGTGATTGATTTCACTTACCAAACGTTTTCTAGATTCATTCACGCTATGAGTTGCTCTACAGATTCATTTCATTCTTTAACATTGCGTAGTACTCTATTTGTTTATAAAGTTTCTCAAGCAAGTTACATAAAGTGTTGGGGTACAACTAACAGCTGCTTATTCTTCGCAATAATCTCACGCACTGTCCACTCCCGGGAAGCACATCCTAACATCTCGTCTCTGCTGAGGGGTTGCCCTTGTTTTAGGCTCCTCAACTTGCCTCCACAACAATTCATGTTTTTATTAAACACACTGCACAGTATTTTTAACATGTATTTTCCCATTTGTCTTTCTCAGGAGACTCTATATTCTATGGAAATTGGAACAGGGTTTGCATTTGAGACAGAGACAAAGAACAGGCATTAAATAAGATCCTTAAAGAGGCCTCTTGTCATAATCAAGAACATGGGCTTTAGTATATAAATTGGACATCTTCATATCTACTAAAACTTCTTGGCATCATTAGATGGTTTATAATTTTAGTAAGGTGAGGGCTAAAAATAACCCACCTTATGCCATCTTATTAGCATAAAAGCTAGCTCCCTCTAAGATGGGATTGTAATCAAAGAAAAATTAATCCTGTACAATTTAGTCATCAGAAGGCCTAAATAAAACATACAGCAATTTGTGTATACTTTTTTGTTAGACCAATATAGCAAGTTGGACAGATAACAATTGCTGGACTTAGGTGAAGGAATTGTATCAGTACAATTAATTGAAATAAATTACTACATGAGTGAAACAAGACAAATGAAAAGGAAAGGCCATGAGGACACTGGAACTCATTTACTGCTTCTGGGAATGTAAAATGAAGGAAGTTGCTCTGGAAAACAGTTTCGCACTTCCTCAAAAATTAAATATAAACTTGAACACAAATGTTCATAGCAACATTGGTCATAATAGCCAAGAAGTGGAAACATAAGACATGTGAATATGAATGAACACAATATGGGGCATCCACACAATGCAATCATTTAGCCCCTAGTTTAAAAAAAAAAAAAACCCAAAATTCTGATATATGCTTCAATACGAAAGAAGCCTGCAAACATGTTACATAAGCAAAGCCAGACAGCAGAGTGCCACATTCTGTACAAATCTATTTTTGTGTAATGTGCAGAATAGGGAGGTCAACAGGAGAGTGGAAAGAGACTGTGACTGGCAGGAAATGCATGGAGGGAACGTTCATGGCTACCTGCTAATTGATACCAGTGATAACTGTGAACATGGTAAAAGCCACTGAATTGTACACTTAAAAGAGCAAATCTTCAGAAGAAGGTCCTGGATAGAATGAGATACAAACGTGGAAGAACACTTAAATTCATCAAAAAGACTAGATTTCTGGTCATAAAGAATCCTCAAGACTATGGCTCTCAAGACATCATGTGGAAATGGAAATGAACTCACCCTCAATCTTCAGCCAAACAACTGACAGGTCTATGGGGAAGCCATAACAACAATGATACATGCACCCCTTTAATAACCATTTGAGATCAAATGGGCAGCACTTACCCAAGAACCAAGTTCTTGGAAAGGAAGAGGAATGGAATCAGGAAACACAGGGAGAAAGCATGATACGATATATACTTGTGTATAAGCTGAGTTTTCCAGCACATTTTTTAAGTATTTTTTTTTTATTAGGCATCACTGCCCTCAGGTGGTGGGAGTAGGAGGCCCAGCCTTTGCTCCTGGGAGCTGGAGTTGAACCTCCATCCCAGTGGGCCGCAGTCCCGCGCACAACCACTACGCCACCGGGGCTCAGCCTCCAGCACATTTTTTTTGGACATCACTGCTCTCCGGTGGTGGGAGTAGGAGGGCCAGCCCCACTGCTGGCATTGAACCTCTGTCCCAGTGGGCCGCAGTCCCGCGCACAACCACTCCGTCACCAGGGCTCAGCCCTCCAGCACATTTTTGCTGCAGGTTTTTTCTGTGGTAAAATTGGGTGCCTTAGCTGATAATCAGGTCGGTTTATACTCAAGTATATATGGTAAATGATACTACATTGTGATGAGTGCAAATAACAATATAAAACAAAATGTGTACCAAATGTTGAATGGAAAACTGATTTTGGTTTTTTTTTTAAGTGAACCTTATGGTATATGAATAAGTATTATATAAGAGGAAAAACAGCAAGTTTTCGATCACCACATTCTAGTCTTCATAACACACAAAAATCATTCCAACAGAATCTGAAACTTTTTGCTTTTATAATCACAATATAACTAACTATGGTCAACATTTTCTTTAAATTGAGATTTGCACAGTGAAATGCAAAGATTTTTTGTGTGCAATTTCGTGATATCTGATAAACAAATACCTAATCAATACCTACTGCCACAAGTTCCTTCCCTTGTCTCCTGTTATCTATCAGAGATATGGCTAAGAAATATGCTGCTCTCCAAGGAACCTTGGGTCCACAGGTTACAGAAGCCAAGACCTTCCTCAAGCATTAACAGAGAGCCTTCTCTGAGAGCTAGCAATGTGGTCATGGACTTCTAGCATCCTGAACTGTGAACGAATAAACTTCCTTTAAAGCACAAACTTCTTCCTTTCAGAAGTTTTAGAATTAATGTTTATGTCTGTGGTTCAGTTCAATCTAATAAAGGGCATCTTTTAAAATTCTACAGCCTATGCTCTTAATAGTGAAATATTGGGCTGAGCCCTGGTGGCGTAGTGGTTGTGCGCGGGACTGCAGACCACTGGGACGGAGGTTCAGTTCCAGCAGTGGGGCTGGGCCTCCTACTCCCACCACCGGAGAGCAGTGATGCCCCCCCCAAAAAAAATAGTGAAATATTATACACGTACATTGCAAAACAAAAATGAGAAGAATTCCAACTTTGGACATTTCTATTCAACCCTGTACACAGAGGAAGGAGGTAAGAAAGAAAAAAGGAAGAAATGGATGGAA